>CM023485.1:54578630-54752474 GCA_013339685.2 Hyalomma asiaticum
GCGGTGATAAAAGGGGGAGAAGGTGGGTGATTGTAGGGACTGTAAAGTAACACAACATAAGGCGGGAAATGGGTAGTAACCAAGACTAATCGAGGCCTTGCTGCGCGGACTGCTGCCGCCGCTCCACAAGAAGGTGCAACAATTGGGAAATTAATAGTGGTGTATGAATATCCGTTTCTTGACTTAAAATAGAATTGCAAATAACGAAAACCAAGTAAGAATCGGACGCTTTAAAAGCTTTTTAAATACAAGGACTAATAATGGCTTCTGCCAACAATTTTCATTAACAAGAGGCAAAAAAAGCGAGCTGGCTGTCGAGCAAATGCTCAGGAAAATTACCCCTTGTACAACGCTTTGGTTCACGGTGCCACAGCTGCGGTTATTCACCGTTATAAAGCAGATAGCTGGTGTATATGATCGAGCAGCAGCGACACTACAATTAATACAGACACCGAAAACAACCGCTCACCACAGGCACTCTACCAGAAGCTGGTGTGTTTTGGCTTGTTGCCACTGGTGTAGCGTGTCAGGCGACAGCCTGTAGCTCCTTCCCACTCTTAGTGCGCTTCACCTCGTGGCAGAAGACGTATTGCAGGAAGGTAGCCTTAATGTCACACATTAGTGTTCTGTGGCAAAGTTGGCTTTGCCACAGTACAGTGGTGATATGAGGTGAAGCGTTAAAAAAAAAGGCAAGATAAGCATTTATTTATATCTGTATGTGTGTTTGTGGGAGGAGGGGGAGGGGGGGGGGTGTCGTGCCTTTTACGGACCCCTAAAAACGGATGTGCTAATCACCCAGGATCTGCGGACCCCCATTTGAGAACCTACTGGCCGAGCAAAACGTCTGCGCGTGCGCGACAATTTGCATCATGATTGGCGCTTGCGTGGATGTTAGCCATCGTGAGGAACTTATCCATTGACGAGCGTCGATTTATGCTGTTATATACTGTTTCAATTCGACGTGAACTGAAAATTCACGTAGAACTTTCAGTTCAATGAGTGACAGGACCTGCGTGCTCCGTATGCTCATGTCAGCTTCGTAAGCCCAGTTGGAACTAGAAACTAGTACTGTAATAGAAAGCGCAAACTACTACCTTAATGAAGGCTTTACTTAACCTGCTTTCTTCATACGCTCTGCAAGACCAGTCGCTTGACGCACCGATATCTTTATTCTAAACTGCGGTCGTCCCCTCATGTGCGCTATGTCAGAATCATTACGTTGCACGCAAGTTGCCTGCAGTACGTGACCCGCGGTAAGCAATTACTAACGTGAACTGCCGTAGTACATGATCTCAGAGTTTTGAAATTGAGATACGCACTTTGCGAACAAATCAAATTTCCGTTAGTAAAAGGATGTGAAAGATCAAATGAAACGTTTATGTGGTTGCCAGGAACAAAAATCCAACCCCTTATTGTAATTATTGCTCTCGGTGTTTCCATAACGAGAATCGCAAGTCGGCGTTAATGTGAGTGTATGTTTAACGGCTGTTTCTCGGTCCGCATACTACGTGACGACTGCAGTTTAGGGGGCGTTGTCAGTGGCTCTGGTAATCACTCCCAAGGCTAGCAGCGAACGCTTTGCACTCTTTCCTTAATTTCATGGTATTTGGCTTTGTCACACTGTCACAGATAAGACTTTTTCATTATTGGGATTATAACGTACGATTATTACGTCATTAGTTATTCTACGGAATTTTACTCATAGACAAGCACCCAACACAGACACTATCATCCTCAAAATTATTCGACGTAAAGTACCGTTTCGTCTTAAGTGGCCTAAGAAATCTTGCAAAGAACGCCTTTTTGTGTTCGTTTCGATATCGCTAGCGTTTCTATTAACCAACTCTACCGAATGCAGCGGAACATTGAAACACTGGAACAAAGAATAGAGGCTTCACTCTGAGACCCCCTTAACTCGATCTGACCAGTGCCCTTAAGTATTCTGAAGAATATATCAAACGTACGTGTATCCGGCCTGTATTAGCGCTAATATATCACCATGTTCTCCTTTTCACCTTCCTTGCATTTAATATTTGGATATCCAGTTCCCTCTTTTACGAAGGTGCCCTAACGTTTCCAAGCGATGTCCACTTGCTCCAATGAACACCGCTTTATCTTAAAGGTTCATGTCATCGCTCGATTTGTGAACACTGTTTCTTCCGTATCTAACGTGATGAGCTTCTCGCGCTTCGATTGTTTTCAAAGCGAACGCTGTGTTCTATCAGGCTGCCGCTTTACGGCTTTCATCTAGCCGCGTTTCTTTTTTTTTTTCCTTATTAAGCTGACGCGGAGGGCACTTTTTTCTTTTATTTCGTATTCACCACACCCCGCTCTTTTTTTCTTTTCTCTATTCGCTTTACACATAGGCTACCTAGCCCACATACTCGAGTGGATGAATGCGTAAAGCACGTGTCTACCAATTCGAGCATGCCGCGAATTCCAGAACCTTTAGACCTTCGAAGAATGCGCCGCTTATCTTTTCTCTTTATTTCTGTTCTTAAAAAAGAAAAAAAGAACGAACGTCAGATTTGCATAGAAATAGTTTCTGTAGCCATAGATCGAGCTTCCTTTTAAAAAAAATTATCCGCGTTGTTTTTGTCTTTCTTGTGATCAATAACAGTCTTTGCATTGTTGCATCGATGCATATTTTACAACGTCGCCGTTCTGTCTTTCTTTTCTCATTTATTTATATTTTTTTTTGACAAGCGCAACAAGGAGATACCTTCCCTGCCAGTATGGAAATTTCCTTTTTTTTTTTTTTTGTCGCACTAAACCTCCCCGCTCATGCATTCTTTAGTCCGTATTACCGCGCGTATTTCGAGAAGCGATCACAGATGTTGTTTTGCTTGAACTCATTGACAGTTTAGAAGACGCCTGCGTTAAACGACAAACCGTAAACTAGAAGCACATTTCGTTCCGCGGTTATCTTAACTGTAGTGTGGGACTTGACGATCGGCTGTAACTTATCCTTTTGCGAGGAAGAAGGAGACGACTCATTTACAAACTTATCCGAAGACATGCATATATACCGGACGTCGTCATAGATTAACTGTTTCTTACTCGGAAAAGAAACGTTCATGTTTGGACAGATTGTTACTTGCACAAATTCTGATTCGTTTATGGTGTGTGACGTCGCAATGCGATGCTTGAGGTGCTTTTAACTTCCTCCCAGCGTCGACGCATGCTCGATGACATTGTTCCGGTATACTCGATGCGAAAGTAAGGAGTAATAAGGAATTTAGAGAGTTATGTGCATATTTAAATACATAGTTTTCACTAAGCGTCGTCAACGTAAGCGATGAAGGCTTGTTACACGTAGATGACATTGAGGCTTTGCGAAAGCAGCCAGCTTACTTCCAGCAAAAGGGTACGCTTGTACAGAGGATGTCGTTTTTGGGTTCCTATTACCTTGATGTTGAGTTAGAATGATTAGTATGTCCAAGGGGATACAGGGCGCGTCAAATGGAGCATTTCTGAGCTATATAAAATGACGGATTTTTATGGCGGCTTTACCGTTGGATGTGATATTGTTCGTAACTCTGGTGTAGCTGTGTAGCTCTTTATCTCGAGGCCATGGATTTGATTGCCAGCAATGTCGGCCGTGCTTATATGGTGGTGAAATACAAAAAAAAAAAAAACATCCGTGTGCTTGAGTACACGCGCATGCTGAAGATACTCCAGTTGTCGAAATTAATCATGAGTCCTCTAGGACGGCTTGCCTCGTTACCATGTCATTGCTTTTGCAAGTAAAACCCACGAATTCACCATTTCCATTTTCCTCAAGTGTTTCCCTTTGCTGTTGTTACTTCGATATGTTAATATTTACTGTACACTTTAGTTCGCGGTAATTGCCTACAAAACATTTATGATACTTTGGAAGCGTCCAATGAAAATATCAGCAGGCACACGGCAGAAAAAAACAAAACGAAATTGTGGTGATTGAAAAACTCGGATGAAAACATACAAAAGGTGCAGCGCTAGAGCACTTATTAAAGGAAGGCTGTTTCTTACAGAATTGAATGTCGAATGCAGCGCTGCCCTTTAAATGAACAATTTCATTACTTGGCTATTTTCTCCTCACTCTACTCTTTGCTGACGCGCTGATCCTGACACATGCCGGGATCATCCCGTTGGCAACGAATAGAATTAGAATCCGATAGAAACCGTCGAACAACTTTAGCTTTATTTAGGACCTGAAATTGCTCGACATGAAACTACGTAAGTTAAAAACAAGATGATCACCATGAACGGCAAGGAGAAGCAGAAGACACTCTACAATCTGGCTGACGTGTGAAGCGATGACACTTTTGAATGAATCATCTCAAGTTTCAATGAATGATTGCCATGTCTGGGGTTGTCAGTGCCCAAGCTTTCCTACTGCACCGCGCCAGTCAGTCTGCTTTCGCACCACTAGAGAGATGAAAACAAACTCCTAACGGCACAACTAGGACCACAGAATTCTGTCATGGAAAGATGGTTCTTTATGAAGATCGATAAGAGGAGCCGCTGTTCGTTTTCATTAGCTTTTGCCTCTAAACATCTATATACCGGAAAACGCGATGTGTCAGTTTCATTCTAGGAAGGGATATTTGGAGCGATACAATATGACACTCCGAGAGCCAGCAACAGGATGATGATGTTTGTGAGCGTTAACCGTGCACCTTCGTCATATGCGCTAACGCTACACGTGACGCTGTGAAAACGCAAAGTACATGCTCTCTTCCTCTTCTCCTTTAAAGAGGTGACATTGCTCACAACCACGTAGTTGAAGGTGACGTTAGTTTCAGCAACAAGCTCTCACTCATTGCCGTTACTCCTACACTAAAATTTGGAAATGCCAAAAAAAAAAAAAGTGTTTAAGCGTCAATGGTAAGATAGTGCACGTTTTATAATTTCCTTTCTGTTGCGTTGTGAGAAATGGCCTGAGGAAAATACGACTGTCAGCGCACTTGAAACTAAGCTGAAGGCAATGACTTGTTTCGCTGAGTTTATCAAAAAAAAAAAAAGGGACTGCCACTATCCGCAACCGATGTCAACAACTACCGGACCCACTAGAAGATGCGAGGACAATTATGCGCGCTCAAAAACCGGAAGCCGCTGCCGTCATGAGATCGCCGCCAGTTGTTTCAAAACTTGCGGAGAAGTTCTGCCTTCTCCCGAGCACACCCACAAACGTTACAGACGCACGCACTCACCAGTTCCGTGCAGAGCTCTACTGTTGCGCCGTGCAGTTGGGTCACTGGTCCGAACCGGGATCCTGCTGTACACGCGGCCGTGTGCCTCGTGCCGCCGTACACACACCACAGTCCTGAATGGCGTCAAACTTGAGTTTCGGGACACCGTCGGGTTCCTTTATCACTGGCGGCACCGTCCCATTGGTCCACTTGGGCTTTTATCCCCCCACGCGCTCCCCTCTTGCCCAACATACGGGACCCCCCCCTCGGTGACGTCGCGCGTGACGTAGGCCGCCGCCGGCAGCGCCGCCTGCCCGTGCGACCAATCGATTCAAGCACGGGCGCGCTAACGCGCTGTTCGAAACCGGCCCGGGCTCCGGAGCGCACCAATCCGGGGCCCGTGCGAAAGCGCCGGCGGTGGCGGCGGTGGCGGGAAACCCTTCTCCACGGTTCCCTCGTCCCTTTCCCCAATTTCACCCCTGTCCCCATTGCCCTTCTCTCTGTACTGCCCGACAGTCCCTTCTCTTCCCTATGTTCCCTCTTTTACCTCTACATTCTCCCGTCTCTAAGGGAAAAAAGCGGCTCCGCTGTTCCCTTCCCCCCATTCACTGCGATTTGTTGCGTTTCTCCTTCTGTGCTCCAGCGGCGGCGCAAAACTCTCGGGGACGTGGGGCGAGCACCTACGCCGTTAGCGGGACGCCGCCGTTAGACTCGGACTCCCGACAAGGATCTCGCAATTGAAACGGCAGGAGCAGCAGCATGACAAAACGGAAGGCACTCGTTTCCGGAGTTTGTTTCTGTCCCGCTTTCTGAAGAATTGGACTTGGTATAGGGTGGCCGGCCGTATAAGCGCAATACCTTTTGTGCTCCGTTGCCGTAACGAAACAACGAACGCCGCGGGTTGGTTCCAAGCGAAGAAAAAAGAACACATTTAGTTCGGCGAAGCTATTCTAGGGCCCTCACGACAGCTGCGTGATATGCGTCAAAGGTGGCGGGGTAATATTTTACCGTGGCGACATTGTCGAGGGTCTGGTTGACCCTTTCGAGCATGCATGACACCATTTCGCAGGGGAACGGAACGTTGGCCCTTCAGGTGGCCCGCTGAATGAAATTTTGATTTTACTTTCAACCTATTAATCTTTCCTTCGCGACAAGAGAACAACACGATGCCGTTATATTGAAGCTATTTTCGGAGAATGATGTCAGAGATAACTCCCCTCACCCCCTTCCCCAAAGGAAAAAAAAAGGGGAAGAAAGAAAAGGTTTGAGTTTCACTGCTGAAGAGCTTTTCTTAGCCTTCAGCGTTGTTTCAGCAGAGGAAACATTTCGCGAAATTGGTTATGTACTTTAGGGATGCGTAGGAGCCTCGTAGTCTTTCCTTCCCACACGCTTCGCTTCATACAATGCTTTCTTCAGTTTCCTTTGACTGCAATATCCATCGCCATTGATTTAATGTTAGAACGATTCGGTGATCGTTAATTTTATTTATTGAGCGATAATATGATTGCTGTGCGAAATAGAATTAATATAGTCCAGGTGTGCACATCAATATTGTAGCCTTCTTTGCTTAAGTTGCGCCAGATAGCTTAGGATTACCGTCAGCCTCCACGAGGCACTGAAACATTCAGCGGCTTGTTTACGCTAACGTTGGCTTCGCCACATTAGTACTCTTAAAGAGGCAAAACCAACTTGCTTCAGCCTCTGCGTCACAATAGGCATGTCTAAAGAACCTAAACCAAAGGTCACCTCAGACGAATAGCACAATAACAACATACATCAACCACGTATGATGGCATTGCCGCGAAAAGGAACAAGCAACTCACACACAGAAATATTTGCACAGACACATGTTTTCTTTCTTAATTCTAGCTCGAGGTGGGAGAGAAAGAGATGTTGGGCGGAAAGCAAGGAGGTTAACCGGAAGGAAATATATCCAGTTTGCTACCCTGCGCTGGTGAAAGGGTAAGGATTACAGAAAGGAATGGAAGAAAAAAAAAGGGCGAAAGAGGGAGATCTAATCGCGCGCGTACACACAAACACGGCAGTATCAGAGACGGTCAACGATGCCCGTCGCCCGCAAAATCTTGAGCACACCTTTCGTGACTTTCTGCTGGGAGACCCTGTCGTTCCGGCATTCCAATCTGGTTTGCTCAAAGAGCGGCCGATCACCATGGCGTGACAACTCTGTGGCGAGAGACTGTCGCTGGGAACAGTACCTAGGGCAATCGCAAAGGACGTGAGCAATCGTTTCCTCGCTACCGCAGTGAACACAGGCAGCACTGTCTTCCAGTCCAATGCGATAGCCAAAACTTCAACAACTTCGCTACACAGCTATCTAGTACTATTGGGCGGTATGACGAGAGCTCTGGAGGCGATTTCCCAGGTATTAAAAGCGGAACCAGTCGGCTCGTTTTCCATTCTTGAGGGACATGCTCGAGGTAATATGTCTGTCGTCATACCAAGTATGTATTTCAGGTTCATCTGTTGCCATTCCTGAAAACTCGGCACACTGGGTATGTGCCATAGGGTACTAAAACAAGGAGAGCCTCAGTGTCACCTCTCAATAAACTGAAACAATTCTTCTTCGCGCAACTAGATCAGAACGCTTTAGCTGCAACATAATTTATTATGATTCTTTCGAGTTTTTTAGGCTAACATCGCAAGAACGCTAGCTAGGTCGGAGCAGGAATCGAAGCCAGGCCGTCTGGGTGGCAGACAGGTGTTTTACGAAGGAGCCACGCCAGGGGTTGACGCTGCCTCGGAAAAAAAAAAAACGCCCCTATACGCGGTGAATAGCAAAGCACATCCATGATACTATGGTACAGCAAGGAGGTGGGAAATGCAAGTGAGGCTGAGGAGGAGTGAAAGGAGGGCAGAGAGTAAAGCATAGTATAGATTTGCGTAGTATAGTATAGCAAGGAAGTGGGAAAGGAAAGTGAAGGTTGTGAGGAGTAATGTGAGGGTAATGAGAAGGGGAGAGAGCAAACCATAGCATAAACGTGTATACAGTGGCATAGTAAGGAGGTGCGACAGAGGAGTGGGGCTGATCAGGAGGGTAAGGCCACCAGCACCGCAGTATATATAGTATAAGGGGTGAGAAAGAAAGGGAGGTGGGGGCGAGCAGTGGCGTGAGAGCGAGGAAGAGGGAAACGGGGAAGGTATATCGCAAAGCGAAGCATACTCATGTAGAGTATAGCCTAGCCCGGAGGTGCATGGGAAATGGAATTGAGAATGAGGATGGGGAAACAAGACCTTCCCTTGCGCCCTTGGTGCGAGATGCCAATAATTCTTACGCGCTGAAAGCGAGAAGAAACACGTATTAACAAGTAATAACTACGGTAGGTACATAACAATATTTCAGATCTTGTTAGAAGAGATGTAGCTTCAAAACTGAAAATTTGTCAAAAAGGAAAGAAAAAAAGGGGTAGCTTCCCGGAAAAAAAGTTAGGTTGCGTTTTGGTAGGCAATGTCGTTTATGACTCATCGTTTCACCGTTGTTGAGCAGATGCAAATGAACTACATTACGGGGAAGGAGTGAGTACTGAACGACGTGTAATTGCGTACAGCAATTGGCACCATTCTTCTTGCCCGTGCGGGCCAAAGCATTTTATATTAGGCGGGCACTACTTTTTCTGCGACACATTATGTTTCTGTTATTTCATTGCCGAGACCACACTTCCCTTATTCACGCTAGCCCTTGTTGACGCGTCGTCTTGGGCCGCACCGTCTTGGGTAGCAAGGTGCGCAAGCCTTGCTTTGTCATTCACCGAGGACGCGCGAAGGCTCTAAACGCGTGACAAAGCTACTCTGGCTTCCAGGGACGATAACGTAGACACCGGAGAGACCTTCCTGCTTTGTTCATCATTTTGAAAAGGAAAGGACACAGGTGCGGCACTTTCAGCACTTTCTGGGGAGCCGAAAGTGTTGTGGCACTGCAACAATGGAAGCTCGTAGGTACGCACGTATTGGGTCTTGAAGACCAGCTGCAAGTCTGAGGAAAAAAAGACAAAGAAACACGTGTCACTCGTGTTTAAGCATACTTTGTAAACTTTCGTTGCCAACGATCTGTCTTTGTGTACTGAACGTAGTCTTTTAAGTGGTATGATACAAATTGTGGGATACATTGGTTGTGTGTCTGGTTAGCGCATGCAGAAGTTGACAGGTTAGTGAAAACATCGATAGAATAGAAAAAAAAGAAACGAAGTGTCTACCCTGGGTGCCGAGGGAGAGACGCGTACTATGTGCGATGCACAAAGCGGACATTTTTAAGTTCTTGTTCGTCTCAGACTGACACATTTACCTTCATGGCTATATTTTTTACTCGTTTATTCACTTATTTTACACGACATGAACCGCTATTGTGAGAGAGAGCGCCGTTGAAAACTCTTACGACCTGGTGAACACCGAAGTATATCACGTCGCGCTTTGATAGAGACAGGTATGGAGGCCACTTTGATCTTGCTGCCGTTTTGTATAGTTATCGAGTTGCGCAGTATTACTGCTTTTGGTGCGTTCGGGCCGATGAGTTTGTTTCCAAAGAAAGGTCATCAAGACAGAATACTTTAACTCTGCAAATTCTTCAGTCGATTCCTTTCGAGGTATGCCTATACAAATCGTGAAAGAAGCTAGCGCACACGCTCGAAAACGAGGTAGAATCATATTTACTGCATAAGGACACCGTGGTTGCCCATGATAGAAGCTATATCAGCTGTGCTTGTTTGAGGAACGACGTTAAATTGACCGTGAAGCAAATCGTTGTCACAAAGTAGCGCGAAAATGGCTGCAGCAAGCCAAGCGATCAGCGTTTAAAAAATGAGCAATCGTAACCACTATGTTTGGCAAAATAATTAATTTTATTCTTTGTTTTATTTGACTTTTACCGTCTGTCGCTTAGTTTTAAAAACAAGGAAAAAGCTAGAACATGACTACTGATTCATGGCAAGGGCCTGACACAGGACATCTTAAGCGGCACGAAAATTTCTGAAAGGATTTCCAACTGCATTTTGACACGCGGATCGTTCGTGTATTCCACCATTCCCCTTAACTTTTACCTATATACAATAAACTTGTATTTGTTAAATAATCCGACACAAGAATAATATACCAGAGACTCTTTAGACCATGCATCATGATCTATGTGAATTGTGTATGTTCACACTCCCAACAGTGATTGGTAGCCTAACTAATTATTTTCATCTATGGCTCGTGGGAAATTTTTAATGTATCTGCTGCCCATTTCCAAATTTATGAAACCTGAAAGCATGGAAACCTAGCCTATACCGCAAAGAGCTGGTATGCAATGCTACGTAGGCTAAGTTTCTCCGAGCAACAGACCTCGATGAACGACTGGGACACTATGAGCGCGCGTGTGTGTGTGTGTGTGTGTGTGTGTGTGTGTGTGTGTGTGTGTGTGTGTGTGTGTGTGTGTGTGTGTGTGTGTGCGTGCGTGTGCGTGCGTGCGTGCGTGTGCGTGTGCGTGTGCGTTTACCTATCCCACATCTGATTATTTTCTTTCTTATTTTCATATCTCCCTCTGCCCCTCTCCTGTGCTGGTTAGTAAACTAAATGCTCTATTGCGGTTAATCTCCCTGCATTTTGCGTAATCTTTATACCTCCACCTCTCTTTGATAGTGTCGCAGTTGCTGTTATACTAGAAACTTATATTACAATATTACTGGTAACAACTTCTTTTTTAACTTTTCTAACAAGAGAGGAAGCAAAGTCAATAGTCCTCGCCAACTTTACTTTGTGAGGATCTTTCAACATCAGTGGTTTTCGTGGCTGTGTTAACGAATGAAGCGCACTCGTTTATTTGCTATTAAATGTATTTGCTTTCCGCGTGCTTCCTGAAGACAAAAAAAAAAAAAAAAGCCTTGTGGGAGGTAAAATTGCACATGGCCAGACAGACTACCCGCATGTACTGCGCAAAAATACTACACATCGTTAGAAACCTTAAGCTCGAAACGAGAACTTCAGAGACGACACGTTAACTTCATTACAAGTACCCGAATTCTATAACATGTTTTTCATGATAACAAATAAATATGAAGACAGCGCAGACATTTTCGCAACGTAATATTGTGTTGAAGAAGTGAGATAATAAAGGTAAATAATGATAACTGACTAAACTAATTGCGCTAACACGCAGAGGTATTCTGGCTCTGCTCCTGCTCGTGGCGCTAGGACTTGACAAATACGTACATATGGCAATCACCAAAGCATTTATACTAAGTTGTCTCGGACTGTTGTGGATGTAGTCCCGGAGGTTGGTGATGACGTTTGTGTGCCCTTGGCTAAAAACAGAGGTCCTAAATTATGCGGCACCTTGCATGCAGTCACAGCGTTAGGTATAAAATAGGTATGTGTAAAAAAAGAAAAGAAAAGCAGCTCAGGAAATAAAGAACGTGTCCCTATTCAACAGCGTGCTTGCGCAGGCGGAATTTTGCGCCATCTCCTCCACGAGAGCAGGAAATAAGATTCAGCGGGACGTGTTTCTTGAGCAAATTTCGCACCTTCATACCTGCCTTAATACGATAACAGGCGCATGGCCAACCCCCTGTGGTCAAAAAGGGGCTGTTGTCTCTTTGAAAAGGTTTTTTTGTAGGCAAGAATATTTTGTTTAAATATTGTTTTTTTTTGGTATTTAAGAACGCATATGAATGTTTTGTGTATAAGAATTGTCGCGTGTTCTGATCATGCGTTTTACGTTTTACGCAATTATTTGTGTTCTCAGTCATTGCTGAGTATTATACGTATTCAACATATTTGGCTTCGTATAATGGTTCCGTTTACCAGAGCACATCCACGAAACTGTGGTCGACGCATTGTTGGATCGCATCAAGTTTACGCGTCTGTGCACCAGATTTTTTTACACTTCCTTTCTCTCTCTCTTTTTTTTCCGTTTTCTTTGATAATCGACAAGGAGTTACCCTTGCCACTCCAGAGGTGCCATCCTTCCCTATTGGTCATTTCCCTAAAAGAGCAAAGTCAATGATGACATTTACGAAACGGCTATTTCCTTGTTTTTTGTGTATACAATATATGCATGACCGTGCATTTCCTGGCAGGGACCGATTCTGAGGTCATCATCATCATCAGCCTGCCTACGCCCACTGCAGGGCAGATGCCTGTTCCGTAGATCTCCAATTATGTTGGTCCTGGGCTAGCTGCGGCCATCTAATCCCCGCAATCTTGTTGGTCTCACCCACACGCCTAACATTCTGCCGCCCCCTACCACGATTACCTTTTCTAGGGATCCACTCTGTTAGGCTTAATGACCGACGGTTATCTAGCCCTCGCATTACATGCCCTGCCCACGCCCATTTCTTCTTCTTTAATTTCCACTAGGATGTATTTAACATGCGTTTGTTCCCTGACCCACTTCTGATCCTGAAATGCAAGTAACCTTTATTGATAACTCTTTCACATCATCAAAGATAAGACTAGCGCAGGCAAAGTAATAATTTAGATTTGGTCGTCTTTGTTCATGGTGATTGTGGACGCCGGAAATTGTTTCTCATCAACAGAGAAATTCAGTGACTAAACTGAATGACAATATTTGATTTCATCATTATCATTTAGCCGAAGTGTTCATGAAGATAGGTGCTACGTCTGCTAGTGAAGTTCCCCAATATCACGCCCCGTGGGGCATCATGCACTTCCCCGAAACTACTTCGGTTGGGTGATCGCGCAAGGGGGGGGTGAAGGGCAATTGCTCAAAGCTAAAATTCAGGTGATGTCAAGCATTACAGAACAGCATGGCGCGCAGCTAAAATTGCCTTAAGGCACCTGTTTTAAAATTTGGCTTTATACAAGCGAGAATGTTACTGTAAATAACCTGTTGCTCTTAAGGCGTGCTGGTTTGACCTATGCTTACAGCGAGTGCTTTTACATGTACAAAGATACTATACTGTGCAGCTAGGTTTAACTACTCCCGTGCTTGAAAAAGCCGTTTTAAAACTGCGTGCATATTCTGACCCCGTGCCGCGCATGAAAATATCTTATGTAGGTGTTTGATTGTGGCTGTGGTCAAAGTTAACATTATTTAGTTTTAGCATCATCATTCTTACCTGACGAAAACTACATTTGTTTTCGTGTTCTATGCCTATTCGCCGCGTCTGAACGGAATGAACTTTTTTCAAGCAGGCTTGATTATATTTCCTTGATATTATAACATTATTCCTTCGAATACGATTGACTCTTCCACAAGTAGACGCTACCATATCCTGTGGGCTCCATGGGCGCCTCTGCCAGAACTTCTGTATTCCACATAGGGATAGCCGACTCCGCAGCCTGTGACGACTGCGGCAACGAAGAAATTATTCGACACACTTCGCGCGACTGTCCACAGAATACTGCACAGAGACGATCCTTTACTAACGCGCTCAACCAGATGGCCGACCGGAGCTCCGTCGGAATAATTTGCACCATCGGCAGGATCTAACGTCCAATAGGAGAGGCATGGAAGCACTAGTGCGCTACTTGCGATCCACTGGCTTTAGTGAACGCTTCCCGATAGTAACGCCTCCCCCGTCTTCATTCTTTTCTCTTCCCCTTTCTAACTGAGTTCAACCTTTTCTCCAAGGCATATTCTCCCACTCCAGCGAAGGTAGCAAACCTGACACTTGGGCATTGATAACCTTTGCTGCTTTTCACCCTCTTTACTCCGTACGCGCGTGTGATCTTATACGCTGGTGCACTTGGCATAGAGCAGTAGCGTTAGGGATACTACTGTTTGGCAGGTATTTAAGCCGAACTAGAGTTTTGCAGGTTATTCTGAAGCATAGAACACACTTTGACACTGTGCGGCTACGTTGAATGTGTTAAACTTGGAGTCATCATAAACAGTATACCTTAGGCATGTCCGCTATACTTGTTTAGTCGTTGTTTCTATTCAACGACGTGACAGGAAATCGATCAACCGCGGCTAACGGAAGAAAACCATATCACAGGTATCTAAACAAAAAGACAATCTCGTTCTTTTTATTACTTCCACTACTTCCTTTTCTTCATGTGTCCTCGCTCATTCATTCTCACCGTCCCCGAAATTTCTTAAATTGAGAAAAATTGCCAGTGTAGACATGAAAGCGCTGCATTCTTTAAGCAATTTTTCCTCATAACGTCATCTTTTTTGTTGTTGTTGGTTTTGTGCTGCCAGTTGTCGTCAAATATGCATGGGCTGCTCGAAAGCATGGGGCTCATCCACCCGTTACACGACGCTTCGCGTGTAAGGTTTTTGCAGGCTCGTTTCGCGACCTAGTGCTTCGTTGACGTGACACTTGTAAAATAAAAAGAAGACAAGCCTGGCATTTTTACGACTCGGTTTCGGGTGAGGAAAGCCACCTGAAGATCTATCACTCAGTTCAAGAGTTTCAAAGCGACCACCGCAAAAAGTCTTGCTTTAAGTATGAAATGGTACTGGTGGAAGAGCGTTCGAATTCACCAAAGACGGCTTATGGCATATGAGTACTTCGGAAACCCGCAAGGTGTAGTAACGTTGATGAAATTAGCAACGCTTTGTGCTATAAACTGATGGATGCTAATTTTCTCTTGCACCCGCCGTTGACACCCGCTTACACACCTTTGGGAAGCTCGCTGGCGCCGACTGAAGCCAAACAAAAATCTCATAAACTCCGAATACCGGAATTGACCTAGCAAGCGCACGCATGCGCAAAAGAATTATACAACAATTGGCGCACATTTTGTGATTCCCTCTAAGGTGGATTGAAGATGGAAGACGTGGAACATCCTACGGAGTTTTTTTTTTTTTTTACCCCTCCGCAACAAGAACCTCAACAAATGCTACTCTTCAACGGCTAGCACGAGAATTCCAGGGCGATCAGGATTAGTTAATAGAAGAGCTTAAACAACGTTACACCGGAGAACGCAAGCAATATGGAAACCCAACACGAGGTCAAGAATACAATGGAAAACCCAACGCTGACCTGGACGCACCGATAACTTTGCGGGGGTATATGCAGCCGCGCAAGGTTTCAAAAAGCAAATTTCCCATTCATAATTTCAAAAGAGAGTCATTCGCTACTAGAGTGTAGAAAATCAGTAGTGGCACGGGTTTTACAGACATTAGCAGACTGCGTAGCCGAGAAATAAATATAAGTATTATACTTGACACAAGAATCAAGTGTATGAGATTCGACGACGCCTTGCAGACATCATACGTGGTATATGTCACGCCAGAACGAATGGCTTGAGGAGCGAAATACCTAATATCTGAGTCCGCTACCCCCGTCAATAAATAAATAAATAAATAAATAAATAAATAAATAAATAAATAAATAAATAAATAAATAAATAAATAAATAAATCACCTACGAGCGGAGGCCGTATTTCAAGGATCTAACGTGCACGTGTCCGTTACAGAACAGAGAGGAAAGATGGTGAGCCTTTACGACCATGCATGTCGGTTCTGTAGAATCCCGCAGTGTGGCCGAATATATATATATATATATATATATATATATATATATATATATATATATATATATATATATATATATATATATATATATATATATATATATCTTGGAATCTGAGAGCGCAGTTTAATTTTGTCCATCTTCCTACTGTGAAAATACGCGTACATGACGAGTATATTCGCGCCACGTCAGCCCTATTGCACACGCGCGCGATGATACGTGAAGCTTACACGAAGCAAGCCATCGGCATGGGCAGTACCCAGAGTGCGATTAGTCCGATGACGTCCTTAACACCTTTCGGAAAGTCTTGGATACGTGCGTACACGATTCTCTCCGAAGGACGTGACCCCAAGGTGATCGTGTCGTAGTGCCCAGACTAAACAGAATGCCAACGCGCCCAACTGCCGAAGCCATTCACCTCGCTCTTTAGACGACGCGAATGACCACATTGGGCGAGCAAGCCGTGGGAAGCGTGCTTTAAGGCCTTTAAAAGTGCCCGTAAGGGAACTAAAGGGGTGGGCCAGGGACGCGATAAAAACAACAGGGCGCGTATTTTGCACGGTATTTTATTTCATTTTGTCGTGTTTTTTTTATAACGGTGACCGAATGCAGCAAATCCTGCGATCAAAGGTGACCGGCTCGCGTTTTGATTTAGCACACGTGGATCTGAAAACGCTTTACTTTGTATGTTGCTAGCCTCGTTCTTTTTTTTTTTTTCTTCCGTGTATTATATGTGCTGCAGCGATTAAAAGTGAATCAAAACAGGTTCAAAGGGTAGTTTTTACGACTGTTCACAGGTAATAGTGGCTATGATACTGGGTTTTCTTTCAGATCGTATTTCACTCTCACTAGCTTGCTAGACTGCAAGTCCCTTCTGCTTGGTGCATCATTAATGATTGCTTTCACATGGTATTCCGGAAAAAGAATACGCCGCAAGTCTACTACGTTGCACTATGGCTTGCTGTTCCAGTAACCGTTTGCCCATATACATAAGACGCATGCCTATAAAAAAGAATACCCTAGGAAAACATAAACAAACACATAGAATTTGGAAATCGTGGGGTAGCTCAGAAGTTAAAGTGCCTACACGGAGGTTGAAAGTAAAACGTACGTACGCTGGTCACGTTGGCGAGCATCGGTATAGGAAACTAAAGGACAAGCAGGAATGTATACAGCACAAAAACTAAAACCTTCGTGGTTTCTACTACGGATGACTTATTCCTGGAGTGCATGTGTGACTCGGAGCAGACTAGACTGTGAGGCACAACATTTTATTTGATATTTTGGGGGATTTTCTTAGATGTAGAGCGACGATCTTAAAATATGATCGGGATGTCTGAGCCAGAGTGCGACGTATAAGGTGCCCTGCAGCTCTAGTTGATAGAAAGGGGTTCGCCATTACGGACTCTCTTTCGCTGAACTTGAATCTCTGACGGCCGTGAAAGGAAAATGAGTGACAGGAAACGCACGTCCGTTGGCGGAAGCGTTGTCCTAAGATTCGCTTCTCCCGAAATGGCGTATTGAGACACGTCGCCCGATGCCATTACACTGAACAGGAGCAGCTACACAAAGGTAACCAATTTAAGAACATGCTGCCTCCAGTACAAAACGAAAGTTGCGGTAGAGGTTGTTGGTAGACAAGGTCATATTTCAGTAGCACCATGAGGGCACAATGGACCAAAACAGAAAGACACAGCACGTCTGCTAACTTATGACTTATAGTTGTTAACCACATAAATCAGCGGAAGAAACCAGCACACAGAAGAAGAATGAACATTGGAGGAAACATGCGCACACATGAGCATCGCTCGACACAGGACCAGCGCTGGATGTAGGAGCGGCACTGATCCAGTCTGTACGTGTTCATTTCAGTGCCCCTCTGTCTGTCAAATAACATCGAGTCTTTTTTTGAAGCCCCTAAATCTTACGCCTATCTGGACTGAGTCATCTAGAATAGAGACGAAGTTATGAACAACAGTAGCAATCTCAGTTAGTGTGGAAATACTACTTCTGAAATTGTGTTGGGATGGAGACGGTATAATTCACGTGGTCCTGACGAACCAAGAACCAAACTGGTAAAGATCAAACTTGTTTAGGGCGCGAACCTGTAGTCTGGAAAAATAGTTTTCACTTCAGAAGGGCGGCGAGCGCAATGGTCGGTTGTCGATATGAAATGATCAGCGATTAAATGCATCGGCTTTTATACATACAGTGCATTCTGGTGTTATCACTGATGTTCGCGTACAACCTGGAAAGTACTTAAATATACGCGTCGGGCTCGCAGGGTTTGTGGAATATTAGTTTCTGGGATTTTACGTCCCAAAACCACGATATGATTATGAGAGGCGCTGTAGTTGAGGGCTTCGGAAATATCTACCACCCGAGGTTCTTTAACGTGCACTGACATCGCAAAGCATACGGGACTCTACGTTTCGCCTGAAAGCTTGTCGAACAGTCTGGCATCATTCGCGAAGCAGAATTCAAGTGCAAGCGTGGCCTCTTCCGAGCAACAATGCGCGTCACAAGACAGTGAAAAGGAGGGTCGCCTTCAAAGAAAACAGAATAAGCACACGTGTCAGTACTGTTTGTATTCGAAACTTAATAACAATAATTTCTGGAGTTTCACATTCCGAGACCGCGATATGATTATGAACAACGCCGTAGCGCAGGACTCCGGAAATTTCGACCAGCTGGGGTTCTTTAACGCGCACTGACATCGCTGAACATTTCGCCTCCATTGAAGTGCAGCCGCTGCTGCCGAGATTCGATCCCACGACCTTCTTATCAGACAGCCGAGTGTTATAGCCGCTAGGCCACCGTGGCGGTACAATATTATGAAACTTGGTTATCTAGTTGATCGTTAAGAAGCTTGTCTTATTAACTTACTTCAGCCATAGGCGCCTACACGCTGCCGGTCTTTAAATCCCAATAAACTCTAACTTAAGTTATGTCGAGTGGCGAATAACCTTTTAGCCTTGTCGTTATTCTCATATCAATGTGATGTACTGCCGTGAGAAAGTGCATTTATCAACCTCTACGGTCTACCGAGTGAGAAGATAGCGCACTAAATGGCTCCTGTACACGACTGATGCAAAGTGGTGAGCAAGCCACCCGTGAAAAGAACACGTTGACCATCGGCGTGCTGCCTTCACGCGTGGTTTCCTCAGAGATTTAATGGGGGAAACAAAGTTACTACATTGTCTGTACACTGACACCTGTTGCGCCAAGCCACTGGTTCACATACTTTAGACGCTCTGTGCGCGTGCCAGCGTCTGTTAATTTACCTGTGTAAATTTATTCCAGCGTTTATGCGACTCTTATGAGATTGGCACGAGTCTTGAGGAGGCTTGTCGTTGGACCTTCGGTATGTTAAACTATGGAAAATTATGCTAGGACTCGTTTCAATCCAACTCTCAGGTTCAGTAGCACGACATCGTATTCTAATAGTACGAGTATTATGCTGCACGGCACAATTGTAATCGACATAGAACAGTTGCAGTACTCCTAGACTTCTTTCACTTAAGGCTCTCTGTGGCACGGCATGTGCTTCAGTGTTCTACAGTATTCCTCGTTCATACCAGAACCAGCTCCGGAACTATTTAGAAGCTGGATGTAGCAAGAATCAAGAATATGAAAAAAGAAAAAAAGTCACAGTTTCGCCGCAAGGGCGAAGCAATGAATGCGATAGCAAGAAACTGTAATGCTATACGAAGTGAGGCTCGCAGCTTCAGGAGCAATATTAAATATTAATTGTAGCAAACATGCACTTGCTAAGTGAGCGCCTCCCATGGGCAGCACGTGTTGGTACGAAGGGCTTTATACGTTGTGTGTCACAAGGGTACACATACAAAGCTAGGGGAGGCCGCTAAATGAACAAACGGAAGATGAGCGCGAACTATCAAGTGAAGCACGCACGAAACGAACGCACAGATATACACCGAACGAGCGCGAATAAGCTGTCACAATGGATACTCTCAGTTTGAACAGCGCTCCTGTTGCAAAGGCCGGCCGAAGCAGCGAAGGAAACTAGCGTGCTTCAAGTGTCGAGCTGTGACACTTGATAGTTCGCGCTCATCTTCTGTTTGTTCGTTTAGCGGCATCCCTTGAGCTCGAATGACTTTCGTACGCTCCCGTAACATCAGCGCGGACATCACGGTGAAAGCTCGAAACGTCCCTCTTCCTCTCACCACGAGACAACCGCGCGAGCAGGCAGCGGAAGGGCAAGGCCCTGCTCAAATAGAAGAAGCGAGCGAGCTGACCGACGACTTTTAAATGCGCTCGCTGCACTCATCGCGCCATCTCGCTGGTAATGAAGAAACGCTTATAAGCGCCAGCCGTCTCTGAGGCCTGCTAGCGGTAAAGGGTGTGTATATAAAGCTCGGCGACGGGGACGGCAAAAACCAGCCAAGACTGTCCATATAATTGCTATCGCAATAATAAAACGTGTATTTCCGACAGCAGCCGTGGTGGTCTTGTTGTTAGGGTTCTCGGCTGTTGACCGGAAAGGCGTGGTTTTGATCCCAACCGCGCAGTCACATTTCGATAGAGGCAAGACGTTAGAGGCCAGCGTATAGTGGGACGTGAGTTTCACGTTAGAACACTTCAGGTGATGGTACATTTCCTGAGCCCCCGGTACGTCGTGTCTCTTAACCGCATCGTGGTTTTGACACGTAAAACCCAAGTAATTATGACATTCCCGAAAAATAGTCAAAATGAAGCGCTGAGCTTAACTTTTCAATATAATAATTAATATTCACATCTTCGTCGAACAATAATTATTGAATAAGTATGATAACGAATACTATAAAGAAATCAGGAAGGTGTTTAACAAGCAATCGTACTAATTAGAAATATCTTGTAACCATAATTTGCACCGATAACGCCGACAAAACCAAAAGCTCTAAGAGCATAAAGTTCGATGAAGCGTTAGAGAGGGATCATCGATGATGTTTTCACCTTCACACTAAACAACGGTAACATGTCGACGAGAAACGTTCCTGGAAGCTCCTGCTAATGTCAAAGGGAGAGAATGGCAAAGGTAAATGAGAGACAGGCAAGTTAGCCAGAGGATATCAGCCGTTTACTATCCTCTAGTGGGGAAAAGGAAATGGGGAATGGAATAGGCTTTGGCGACACCTCAATGTCAATTTCACTTGTCACAGCACAGTCGCAATCTGTCACCAAGTTCTGTTTCTCTAAGAAATCGCAGCAATGCCCTCAGGCGATAGCAAGTCGCGTTGAAGACTTTGTAGGTCGGTGCACTGGAATCTTGTCTTCGATAAACGTGCGGTTATGCGGCTGACCAAGTGCAGCTGAAAGGGCTGCTCTTTCGGAGTTGAAACAGGTGCATTCGCAGAGAAGGTGAGCGATTGACTTTCTGCTTCGTCTTTTTTTTTATGAATGTTGCTCTCTTCCGAGAGGTTCACACTCCCTTTTATGTAGTTCATTTTTTATTATTGTATTGAAATGGCCGTCTGCTAGCCTGTTCCATCAGCGTGCACTTACTAAATTTCAAGAAAATTCTACTACATCTTGGTGTACACCCTCTTCTATCCGACCTATATGTTTCACCATGCATGTAACCCGCGCACAATGACTATTGATACTGCATGCCTTATTTATTTTTACAGAAAAGTGGCATATGGCTAGGATTTCGTCTATTTTTTGTGCGTCAACTACTGTGAACAAATAATTGTACCGTAAAGCCATGTGACGTGAACAAGGTTTCAGTATGCGACACTAAAGGAGTTCAGTTTTACACGCCACACGAGCCCAAGTCACCCAACCACTCATGCGTATAGGGGGCTTCTAACTTGTGCCACGCTTTAAAAAAAATGTCTTTGATTCCTCTACCATAGGAATCGGCATAGCACGAAAGGAAAATCTGTCTTTGCACATAGCATCAATCTGGCGAATCCGGGGCGGGAGATGGGTTGGGTACTCTGGACATGTGAGCCCTTTGCATGTACACATCATCGGCACCTCGGCACTGTACAGGGATACTCGACAGTTGCACGCAAGCGAAAGTTCTCGGACGGCACACTTTCTCCGAAGACGCCGCACTGAACGCGCCAACGCCCTGCGCAAACCTACCATAAACCAGAAGCGTACGCAAACAGTGAAACCTCGCAGGCGAAACCGAACTGTTTGTCAGCGGATCGTTTTGTTAACGCACACTTCGCTGTGCGAAAGGCGCATCATTTGCTTGTCGACGGCCGTCTTTGCGTTGCTTGAGTAAAGCGTGTCGCATTGCAGCTGGGTATCATATACGTCACTCAAGACAAATTATGTATACCTGGCGACAACTTTCTGTGCCAGCGCAGCCAAGGCTACGTGGGCGGAGCTTCTGCACATGTGTTAATACTCCAAGTAGTCCGTTCGCGCGAGGTTTTGATTTCGGTTTTGCGAGCGCATCCATCACGTGTTTTTGAGGGTGCCAGTTTCAAGTGAACCTCACCCCAACCCTCCGGCATATATGCACAGTTTTATAGCGGTATGGGCAATCTATAACTGGTTAGTTATTTATGACTTTAACTCGAAGTAACCACAATTTAGTATACGCTGATATGCCAGCCACTCAGTCAAATACGCATGCAAAGGCTGACCTTTGACATAACGAATTGTAATGCTCTTCTTTTTTTTTTTTTTTTGAGGATCGTGTACTGCTGGGAACCGTAGGAAGGCTAAAGAATCCGTTTTGTTCGAGCAAGCAGTCTTATATTTTAAATTCTCTCGAAGCCGCAGAGGAGCTGCACAATTATACACCTCACATGGGACACCTGATTAGCATTCATTACGTAATGAAGTGACGGAACACTGATTTATCACACGAGAATATCAACTTTTGGCGTGTCTGTGGGTCAGACGGGGCTCGTGAGGGGTAGATTTACCTACTAAAAACCCCACCGAAAGTTCTAATTTCCCAGAACTTGATCAAAGACAGACTTTAAGCTTCCCATGTACATCGTTCGAGGAAACTTTGTCTTTCTTTAGGGTGTATTTACTTATGCACTTCCTTTCTCTGACAGGATTCAAAGTTCGAGCTTTGGGGCACTTACACCAGCGGGGCATTTGATCTTTCGGGGACCTGTGCTACACCGTACAAACTTGACACCATGTGTTTATGCCCCCGCGTCTAAGTAGATACAACTTCTTTACCGTATATTCACATTTAGCGGTTTCAAAACGGATATCAAAGTAGCTATAAACTCAGCAAGGAAAAAAATCAAAGATTCCTTTAAGTAGCAGTGTGCATTTGAAAATGTTGGCAATGTTTCCGCCCTAAATGAAACCCTCGTACCTTGAAGAGGAAAGCACTACGCCCATTCAGTGTTTCGGACCAGAGTGCTTTCCCGAGACCGGCATTATGAAATATAGCCGTTCGCGTCGCGCACATCAAGAGGGCAACAGCAGCAGCGGCAGCCTCACCAGCAACACAGCAACAATATCAACGGCGCCGAAAAATTCTATAGTCTTTCAGACCACTGGATAGACGCACCAGCGGAATACTAAAGATCCTGTCACATCACTTTCTGTTTTTCTTTTCCTTTTTCCCAGATCTGCGTGTACATTCGCGGCGAGTTTATCAAAAATTCTGGTATTTCTCGTTGCCACGGAGAGCTCTTAGACGCCATCACGTATAGGGAGAGTGGCGAGAATGTGGCAGCGCGGCGGCATGCTTCCTGCATAGTGAACAGGCGTGGCCCAGACGAGCAAATAGACGGGAGGAAAAAGAGAGAAAAAAAACGATCCTTTTTTTCCCTTCTTCTCCTCTATCCAGCAGCCACGCTTGCGCCTCCTGTTCATGCATTCGGTCAAGAATTGAGCCCCAAAATGAGGGCAGCAGAGGCACTCCGAGCGCCTAGCCGCGTTTGCTCAGTACGACGGCGCGCTTTGGCAACCACTGTGCGGTCGCGAAGCGATCGCTCAGAATGGATACGGCCTGTGTGCACTGTTTTGATCTGTTCTGGATATTGTCCGCGCTGTCCTCTTTTGTCAACTATACCGTACGCCTGCTATAGTTCTATAGTTCTTTGCTTATTGTTGGGCAGAAGAAGGGCGGGGACTACGCGCAGTTCCTTGAAGCTGAACCGTTCCCAGAGAATGCCTGCATGCCAATGTGATCTCCTCCAGTTTAGACGTGTCCTGCCGCCCGCTTTCCGGTTACGTACACTGATCCCCATAGTACGACCAGCCTCCTTACTTGCACTGACGTTTTGCACTTGCGGCTTCGATTGCGACTCGGACACGTCGTAGCCAAATGCGGGATCTCCAGTGTGTGTTGCCTAAGGTTGGGAATCGCAAACTGTCGTACTCTTTTTGGACGCTGTACACGTGGGTCGCCCTAAGCGTGCTACAAACCTAGTAGCGCTCCGGACCAAGCGTGTTCATGAAAGGCTACCGCTGGTTGAGCATAAAATATTGACTTTCAGGTATGCGTGTGCGTGCGTGTGTGTGTGTGTGTGCGTGTGTACGTGTGCGCGTATGTGTCTGTGTGTGTGTGTGTGTGTGTGTGTGTGTGTGAACACTGTAGAATGTTTTCTATAGCTCTGGTATGCAGATGGAGTGCTGTTAGAAACGCCTGAGAGCATTGCTTACTTTTATGCTGTCTGTAAAACTACGAGCATACACCGAATCTTTCCAATATTTTCTTTCAGACGTAGTGATAGGGTGCGAAGGACCATGCTTTGATCTTTCGGCCCCAGAACAAAGGGAACTGCGTGCATACTTTCTGTGTTTCTATCGTCACACCTAAGTATGTAGCAAGATGACATTGGAGCGTGTTTTACATTTTGTTTCCCGCGAGATGTGATGGTACATTATAAATAAACCGATTTGGGGGTGTTCAACACATTCCTCTCCACAGTCGTACTGCCTCGCCGTCAACGTACTAGCATACCGACTACTGATTACCTCTAAAATGTATTGAGAGCATTTTCAATTAAACTGGCTCGCTGTATATTGAAGCTTCGCGTTTCCGGCGTGCACGTAAGGACGCTTTCCCTGAAAACCACTTTGGTGTGACAGAAACAGAACGGAGCAATTACCGTTATTGTTCCTGGCTAGCCTGGAAAACCAGGCACCGGGCACCCCGAAAAAAAATAAAAAACCGGCAGGGCCTGCCCGGCTCAGTGTCACCGTTATGCATGCAAATGTGAAAGCTCGAAGGTCGTGGCGTGGTCGTTCGCGGCCTCTGGTACCCTTCCCTTAAAACGACGATCAATCCAAACTAAGTCCGTGTTCGTTACCCAAACGTCAGACCGTTTTAATCCAGACCACAAGTGTCCCGGTCTCCCTGTTTTCGTACGTCGCCAATGACGGCTGATTCGTTTCGAATAACGTCGTAGCTGGAAGAGAGAAACCAGAGGCGCTGGCCCGTTTCCCGATACACATAAAACTAGGCTCTCGCGGTAACAACCCCGTGGCCGTGGCGTAAGTGATGACGCGCTGTCTGTAGCGCTGTTTTTTTTTTTTTGGGGCGAAGCTCCTCTTAGTCTAACCTTGTCCCATGTCAGGCGTAACCCGCGCGCCGAGGGCGGCACGCGCTCGCCCTCGGCGCGTGCCCTCGGCGCGTGCCCTCGGCGCGTGCTGTCTTGTGAGAGAGAGAGAGAGAGAGCGAAAGGCGCGCGTTGTCTGTCGCATTTTCGATGGAGGCGAAAATGCCAGAGGCCCGTGTACTGTGCGTGGTCAGTGCACGTTAAAGAACCCCAGGTGGTCTAAATTTCCGGAGCCCTCCACTACGGCCTTTCTCTCCTCTCTATCTCTTTCACTCCTTTTCCCCTACCCCCACGGACGCTTAGCCGTGTTCCCTACATGGGCTGCAGAAATTAGCATCCTTTCCTAACCACAATCAATCAATCAATCAATCAATCAATCAATCAATCAATCAATCAATCAATCAATCAATCAATCAACGCTCTTTCTTAGATGAACGCTCTACCAGCTCGCAAAGAAGGAGAACGCGCCCTCACCCGCGAGAGACAACGTTGGCGCAGGCAGCGTCTCCTAGCGAGTTTCTTGATTGAGAAATACCGACTGCTCGCGTTGGAGAACCGTTCAGCGGCCACCCATATATATATATATATATATATATATATATATATATATATATATATATATATATATATATATATATATATATATATAGGCACTGGATCTTGACTTGCAATGAAGTGCCGGTGGGAGATTTCACTTGTGCATAGTTGAACCATAAGGATTCGTAGCGTGCGCGTTAACTAAATTAATCCGGAACCCGGCACGATGTACGATGAACCTCCCGAGCTTCGCCCACTCATCATCATTCACTCCGTGGATATGCTGTAATTTTTTTTCCCTTTTTCTTTTGTACTACGTAAATGCACCCGAGTTGGAGATGGTGAAAAGGCGGTGGAGACGTTAATTGCAGTTCAAACAGACGTAAGAACAAACTCGCACACATTGAATATATTATGAAATCACAGGTGCACTCAGCTCCTATTCTAGCTTACGTGTAAACGTGCGAAACGTCAAAACGTCAAGGCAAGCATGTCAACTTGCGGGCCCATATTGCGCACTGAAGTCCATAAGGTGCAATCTGTAAGACAAAAGGAAAAAGACTTTCAAGACAAGAAAGCTCTCCATAGAAACGCGCACGTCACCTGCTTCGTGATCCCGTAGAAGGAAATTGTTAACTAGCGTGTTGTTTAGTATAAATTCATTAAATCTATTTGTCGTTTCAAACACTCTTACGTCTCATATTTCTCAATTTCTCAGGACTCGCACTTTCCCAAACAAGGCAAAACAAAGGTTTCTATATGTTATCATTGCAAATGTCTCATTTTATAACGGAATGATCTGCTCAAAGTCATAAAAGTGCATATTAAAACATGTAACACGAGCAGCACGAAAAAAAAAGAAGAAGGAAAGAGAACTATGATGAAAACGAACACAAAAGTACAATCGCTGAACTGCCGCCTGACAATTTTATTCTACGTTCGCCAGCTATGACAAGCCTGCAGTATCAAAAGGGTTCATTTTCTCCTGGTACTCGTTTTTTTTTTTTTTCGCGCTGCTAGTGTCGCATGTTTTCAGATGAACCAACACCGACACGCCCAAACCAACACGTTGTTGATAAAAGGGCAAAGTCACAAATTCGTTGAAAACCAGAAGGATTGACGTGCAGTCAGATCCATCTATTGCTAGGTATTCGTATGCTGGCTCAACGGTCGCCTTGTAGCTCCTATAGTCACTGTCGTCTCCGGTTCGTCAAGTATATAACCTTTAAAAATAGACTCTGTAGCGTAGTTTTCAGGTCTCCAACGAGACAGAGAGAATAAACTTTATTTTATGACCAGGCGCGCGTATTGTTCGTTTGTTCGTCGAGAGGTAAGCAGCTTCCGGGTAGCCAATGCTTAGACCTGACGTCCGAGCTTTGTCTACCAGCAGGAGCTGGTCCTCAAAGTCTTGCGACTTCAACACTGTCTCGCGCTAGTCATCGGTATTTTGTTGCAACCTCGGTGTGTCATCGGGTGGAATGCCTGGAATGTTTCGGCATCCCTATGCCATGTTGCACAGGGCGTTCCCAGTTTCTGAGCAGGAACAGAAGCTCCTGCTGGAGTTCCCGGGTTGCATTGCGTGGAGTAGCGTATCATGAGGTAAGTATCAAATGCTGTGCAAGTATCAAATGCTGAGCAAGAATAGGCACCGACAATCTCCGACAAGTACATAGGTATTTGCGGCGTAGTCTTCCTTTTTTCTTTTTTGTTTTCTTTTTCCTGGGCCTCTGTTCCTGACATAGCACAGCAGCAACGACATCAAGAGCAATGAGCTACCGGTCATTTCCGAATGTAGCAATGCTTTGAGAAACAAGGAAAGCGTATAGGCGAATTCAGCTCATCGAGATCTTTCTTGAGGTATTCTAATATGTCGCGCTTACTGGAAACGTTTGGGTTCAGTCATGTGCACATTCGTAACATGTGCAAAGCAGGACCTCCGTACCACGTAGCGATTGGGATATGCATTATCAAGCTGAGTACCAAGAGAAAGTTCGTGACAGGAGGCACTCAAGTAGAAGTGTCCGTGTTGAAACCAGTGCGTGTTACTGTATTCTTCCTCAGACATCAACGTCGCTGACGGACATGATGCGCTCTTGGTATCTTCTTATTACACAGCCAAATATGTTACGGCTGTGAATTTCATGGTTCCTCTTGTTGTCTAAACGCACTTGTGAAATGGATACTGAGGGTAACAAATCAATTAAAATAGAGAAGGCAACGTTCTTCTTCCTTCATTCAAAACAGTTTTAATCGGTAAGTGCATAAGAATTATAAAAAAAGAGCCAGGCCTGCGCGGAACCGCAGGACAGTGGCAGCGTAAGCTGGAGGACCGATGTTCTTAGAGGCTATTTTAAACGCTCGGGGAAACTAGTGCAACTAGAGGTGGTAGCTATCCCCTGCGCCATAACTCTCATCATATAGCCAAGTAGGGAAGTACCCACTACGCCATAATTACTGCGGCATTGTAACGTGCCAATCTGTATAACTGCATATCGTAGAGAGTCTCTTGGCGTCGTCTTCCCGAGAACGAACCGAACTCTTGGCCCGGCGTCGACGGCGAGCTGCGGTTTGGACTTCTCTCTGCACAGCTGTCTGTTGTGCCCGACGTTGCCTGGCTGCAGCCGCGCGCGTAGTTCTGCGATTCGCTTCTTCAGCAGCGGTCCGCACTTTTACGAGGAGGCGCCACCAGGTATATCGAAGACCCAAGTCAAGTTGCTGTCGGGGCTGCGCACGTCGCCTGCCACATGTCGCATGACACGATACGACACGATAAATGGCAGCGGTTCGTAATAATGATGATGGTAAAGTTGAAGAAGATTTTTTCATAATGATGATGTAGATGGTGCCTCTGTAATGGGTGCAGAGATACGAAGCGGTGCAGAGATACGAAGCATGCACCCCTGTGTCCTTTGAAATTATTCCTCGAACTCATTATGCAATCCACTTTCCGCGACGTATAGTGGCGTTTTATTATTCTGCCACGTAACATTACATTTGTTAATGCGATCCCTCGGCGGACGGTATACCTGTTTAGGTCCTTTAGCGATGATTTTTCAACCACAGCCGTAGCTCAGTGGTAGAATGCTCGACTGCCACGCAGAGAATGTGGGTTCGAATCCACGCAGAGGACTCCTTGGCCCTAGTTATTTTTTTTTCTAAAATTTGCCGCGATAGCGGTTACGGACACCGGCGGCGGCGGCGGCGGCGGACAACTACGGCGCAAGAATGGCCCGTGTTGTGATCTCATAACAGCTTACGCTGTAATATAATGAGAGCATCACATGCTAGGTTAGCCTGTTAATGTTAAAGAAAATGTATTTTCTGGGCGCCCCAAAAGCAAAACACTACAAGGTTCTTTATTTATTCCTTACCGACACAACTATAGCATATACGTGCAGAGTCCAGGGTAGTTTTTCACGAAGAGTGATGGCAATGAACGGCGAAAACACCGTCTTTTTTGCAGGTATGTGCCTTCTAATCTTGCTCACTACGGACCGAAACATTTTAAATTATTATTCTATGGCGTAGGTCCCTATGGCAGCAAAACGATGTCTCTGTTCCGTTGGCAATCGTGACAATGAACTTCGTATAGTAGTGCACTGGTTGCAAAAAAAGCGTGGAATGTGTAGAAACATTTACTCGATAGCTGTGCCGAAAATTTCATAGGCAGTTCTTTTTTCTTTTTTTTTGAAGGCTCAGCTAAGTTCAATATTACCTACAGTATATGTCCAAACTAGAAGAGAAGCTCAGGGGAAGATGGATGCTTGAATCGATGAAGAAATCGCAAAATACGATTTAGAACAGGGAATGTCGCAGGAGCCCTGCGACATTCCCTGTTCTAAATCGTATTTTGCTACAGTATATGTGTAAGAAACACACGAGTTAGTCACTTGGTACTTGTTTAGATTTTCCGTTAATGCATCCCACACAGCAAACGTTAATTTTTCACGCATGGGTCACTCGCTCTGTCGCTGATTAAAAGTCGAGCACATGCTTTCCTCTGCAACAAGTAATCCAAGATGTTTTGGCTAGCATTCTTGAAAACTTAAATTTCATTAGCAGAGCTAGCACGTGGACAAACATAGCACCTGAATATGGTCATTTCGTTATTCCTGTTCTTTGTCTTTTTTTTTCTTTTTGCGTAGGATATCTCTTCGTATGCTGAAACTAACAAGTCACTGACCGCGAGGGTTTCGAGAGGTTTTTTATTCTAATTAAGGAACGCGCGATTAAGTGACAGAGCAAAGAAAGGCCGGATGTGTTTGCTTGCGTCAGCGCCGCTAATACGTGTCGCTTTTTCTACATAGCCTGAGGCCATCCTATGACCCCCGCTTTAATCACTGAATTCCCGATAGCATGGTGTTAAGCCCCTCCAAGGCAGCTTGACATCACGACCTTAGAGGAATAATAAGCGTACATTTCGTAAGTGCTAGCATGTAAACCCAGACATTAGGAAAGAAAAATTGGAGCGAAGCATATACATGGGCACAAAAGCACATTACACTTGGCGTCCTACGTTGGTGCATGTGCTGTAGTGCGCGTCTTTTTATTACTGAAGTTCTCGGCTGATTTTGTAAGTCAACTATAATTAATGAACGAATCCTCTTCAATGAATTTACTAAGTTACATTATATGGTAGACCTTGCGAGCTACATTTATACGTAGGATAGATATAAGCTCTCACAAGCGCAGGTACACATGCGCGATTACTGAAGCAAATGTATGCCCAAGCAAAGGCGTGCCATTACGCGCACGCACGCACGCACGCACGCACGCACACACACACACACACACACACACACACACACACACACACACACACACACACACACACACACACACACACACACACACACACACACACACACACACACACACACACACACACACACACCTTAGGTTAGGATATACGAAAACGCCATTCTCCCAGTGATAGCAAAGAAGAAATCCAACGAGAGATACCGCACAGTGAGCAAACACTTTTCGCCGTCGCAGCGGTCGGCGACGGCCTGCAACGTCTGTGGCAAAGAGAGAGCTGATCTCTCTCTCTGGGCCCCCGTGGTGCCTGCCGGCGGCGCTTCACCTAATTGTTGCTCTGAGCCGGCGCGCCATGCGGGAGGCATAAATTAGGCGGTGGAGCAGCAATCGCGTAATTAAGGAGAGCCCTTCCGCTCGCAACGGGCCGCCGCGGTCACCGTCCAAGCACGGGGGGCCCATCGTGGGGAGTCATAATGCGCTTTCCGGCGCTATACGCGAATGCAGTCAATGCGAATGATGAGACGGCGCTTTCGGTAAGTGGCGGTTTGGGTGGCAGGTGAGGGGCTTGTGGGGCATGAAATGAAATATACAAAGATATGAACGCCTTTGTTCGGTGATTCTCTGTTTGGACAACGTGAAGCAGATCGCGATGCGGTCAACCGCATTCGAGCAAATAATGCGGACGGCGATGGCGTGCGAGGGAAGACCTCGTCTGAATGAAGTGTTGAAATGTAAAAAAGAATGCTGATGCAAAGCGTGTTTATGGTTCGTTGTTTATATAAACCTGCATGATTTCTATAGATTGCCACTATTCTCCACTACCCAGTTTCAACTGCTTCTACCAGTGTCCATGACATGTGCAGTTCGACCACAAGCCTTTAAGAGGAATGCTTCCTTAGTTTCGGGAGAAGGCGCAGGATACACACCGATTTAAATATCGACGTACAGGCAGATCTCGGGCATTACTCTATACGTTGGCCCTGTTTGAATATCATTGGTTGCAGCGACAGTGTTCCCCTCAGTGCAAAGAATACTTTTGGGAGAAAACTCCACACAACGACGCGTATTCAATTCTATTAATTTAGCATCTTGTTCGAGTATACGTTAGTGTACTTCAAAAAGATGCAAGATGTAGTGGAGGCAAGGCGTCTGGGGCCATTATACCTGTTTTCTTTGGTTCGCCCTTCTCGACCCTGTCAACCGATGCACGCTGGCACCAGACACCCGACACTTCGGGTGAGCCAAAGTATACTTGCAGCAGGGCCATCTACCATACACATAAGGGCTACGTGCTATACGATGTACGTGTCACACACGCATAAGAAGGGCGTGCCGGTATGTTTACTTATATATATCTTTCTCGAACAGCTTCAACTTTATGAGGGCGAGCCGCAGCGGCGTTACAGTCGTTACGGTGCTCGGAAGCTCACCTGAAGCACGCGGGTTCAATTCCGACCAAGGCAGTCGCATTTCCATGGAGTCGAAAATGCTAGAAGTCCGCGTGGTGTGCGAGGTTCACGCACGTTAACGCACACCATGTGTTCGATATTTCCGGAGCCCTCCAGTACTGCGTGTCTCGTAATGTTATCGAGATTGTGGCAGGTGGTACCTCGTTATTATTATTATTATTATTATTATTATTATTATTATTATTATTATTATTATTATTATTATTATTATTATTATTATTAGTTTATATATATACACAATTTTACCATCAAGTTAAAGCCGACATATTTGAGTGTTTGCATCTGAGCACATTCGCTTGTGTTCATTACCGATAGACGTGTATAACTAAAATGTTTGCCGCGCACGCATACGTTTCATACACATCTCCAAGAACGAATTTCGTCATTCAAGAACATGACACCTGCCATAAATTCAAGCAATGATTTTCCTAATTTTAGCCCTCATTTCAAGTTTCAGCGAGCGGTGCGTTCAAGAAAAGAACTCCCTGGGGATATTATTGCTTCCTCATGTCACGTGTAACTTCAACGGGGGCGACAGAAAAGATACACTATCACACTGAAGGTAAATCACGTCGTCAGATGCGATGAAGAAAGAGAGCGAGAGACAGGCAGAGAAAGAGAAAGAAAGAAACGAATCATGTGGAGAAGGCGAACCATTGTGTTGGTTCTGCCGTTGTCGGTGTATTTTCGTATGACACGTGTGGGTCAAAAACCAGCCGTGGGTCAAAAGGCAGCCGCGAAATAAGCGGGTTCAAGTGGAATGCAAACAGTGTGAACGCGCGGGCGTCCTTGCCACGTGTTCAAAGTTTAGCAAGGATTCTGCAATATGGAAGCGAGAAAGAAATAACGAAATAAATTACCAGTGGGAGAGATGTAAAGGGCACCAATGGGCGTATCTTGCACGCGATTGAAGAGCGGACCACTAAGCGACTGTCATCGCTATATTTTGATCTGCCGGTGGTCTCTCTCAGATGTTCTTGTACGGCACCTAACAATACGGCTGATGCCTCATCGCGAATCTAAATTCATTGGAATAAAGAGATCTGTAAAGTGCTCAGCGAATATAGAAACGGATAGTCTGAGCGCACGGCGGCGGATGATTTCTGTTGTTGCTTTGGGCTGAGGACACCGTGTATTGTGCAGCACGAAAGAAACACGGACACAAAGGAACACACAACATACATACACAGGCAGCAGACACATACACCGGGCTGATGCGTTGTCGTACTCAGTGAAAGCGAGGGACTTGCTGAATCATTGTGATTCGGTTCGGTCTCTGTGGTCACCCAGTGCACTCCAGAAGCACAAGATGCGCCACCCATTGCGCTGTCCGAGTGTCCCGTTTAAGTAGCTGAGCACAGCACATACCGTAACACCACTTTTACGGCAAGACGAAGAAATGTGAAGGGTTCTGATTTTGGCCCAGTACCAACAACAGTCTTTTACAGCAAAGCTGCAAAGCCTCGATAGGTTGGTCATGGTCAGGTCCACAGCACCGAGCGAAGTGAAGAGAATTTGAGATCAGCAGAGGAGGTGCATGTATAGAAAAGAGAGAGAAGCAGAAAGCTGGAGAAATAAATAATTGCACAAAACAAAATAAAGTTTATTGGCGATGGGGGATTCGAGCCCGGGCACCCACAGTCAGAATGCGAGCGTCATGATAGCGTTGTACCGACGATTGTAACGCTTACTTGCTATGGACGAGAGAAAGTAAGGAGAGAGAGAAAGATATAAAGAAATACAGAGAGAGAGAGAGAGACAAAAGAGGGGGAAAATGAGGTGGCCTATATATAATGCAAGAAAACTTAGGTGCTACTTTGCTAAAATGTAATCGCTTCTCCGTTGCTTAATATTGCAATGCTTTGCTACGCCCCCACAGCTCAGCTAGGCATTGGCATTTGCGATAGAAGAGCCACGCCTAATTTTCTGTCCGGGATATAAAAAAATTAGGTCCTTTATGAAGAACTTGCGACATCGGTTAATGTTACCGATGTTACCGACTTGATCTTAACTGAGCGTACCGCACCACGCTGCGAACACCCGACTTACGTCGAAGCCGCTGAAACCATATTGTTACAACTTCGATATGTCATGTCGGGTTTTGGTCAGTACGAATACCCTTATGTAATTTCTGTAATTTCTCAACTAACCGAACTGGGCCACAGCATGTCATGCTGGTGATTACTATAAGAACGCGGAGATGTCATGGATAGACGGAAAAGTAGCACATTCTCTGCGATGGCCCAGATTTCCCATTAACACGGGCACATCATTAATCTTTTGCGTTGAAGACCCTCCCTAGGAGATCGTCATCTTGATTCTCATATTGACCGTGTAGAAACTCCTACGCTCAGTTCTTTGCTTGACGTCTTCTCACAACTGTGTGTATGTCGGATTGTGGAACCCAGCGGAAGCCTCCGTTAGGCTATAATGCAAAGTAGACATGGAGGATAATAGGTTGTTGCCGAACATGACAGCGACGGCACCAGCTGTACCTTGCAGCGCATGCAGCGGAGCAAATACGTAGATCTCCAGTATTCGCCAGGTCTACTTTTTTTTTTATTGCGAAATGGGCTTGCCCTTCTGAGCACGCTCTCATTCTCATGGTCTTCACATTCAGCTTACGAATGTCATTTAAGACCAAAGAGAAATCTCAGGCCACTCACACCACTCGCAGAACGCCCGAGTGGCGACACATTGCTCGTAGCAGAAGCCGACCTTCATCCCCGAGGTTGCCACGTTCAACGTGAAGACGAAACAACAGAACGCTGAGCGCTCTCTACTAAGAGAGTGCTCAAACCAGAGCCGCGAATGACTCCGACTCGCCATCAGGCATCAGGCCTGAGCCGACACGTGCAGGGACCATGAAATCGCAGGATACGAGCTCCGGCTCGGTTCCCAGCAGTCACATAGCAAACCAGAACACTAAGCGGGCCGCACCGCAGTGATCCACAGGATGGAAGGGGCGTACAAGGACGCTAGCTCTAAAGGAGGGAGGGCCGTAAAAACGGTCTCGAGGCGTTGTTACCCGCAAATTAGCGGCCTTCCTCGCCGCAACACGCCCGTCCGTCTCCCGGTGCCGGCTTCTCTTGCACGTAACCTCGTGTTTCTTTCACGAGGAGAGGCTCTGGCACCCTTGGGAAGCAGCTCCGGAGAAGGGAAACGGGCGTCGTGATTTTTCCCCCCCTTTTTTTCTTTTCCGCCGGCAAAAACTCGATACGGCAGGAAATAGCTTCCGAGAGCGGAAGGGCGCTCTCACTTCAACGCTTTGATGACGTCCGCAAACGGAATTCTACATCCCTTTTATTGCGGTTCTCTTCTCCGCTTTTGCGCTTGCCTTGTCGCTAGTTTGCTCCCCTATATGCTAGGACGCGGGCTGTAACCCATCTCGTGGAGCAGTTAAATCGGTGTTCGCAGTTAAATCGGCTTCCATGTGTCTTTTGCTCCTGACGTGACTCCTCTAGAAGCTTGAAAACTGTTTACAATTCGTTCTTGACAAGGCTTGTCTACGTAGCGAACTCTTTCTGACGTGGGTGCTCACTTAGTAGGTATATGCATAAAAGAACACAACTACCCATAGCGTTCATTAGAGTACCCGAGAAAGTGCACGGGACAACTACTATACCACTGTAGCTTGGTTGATGAACAAATCGCAAAGTACGATTTAGAACAGGGAATGTCGCGGGAGCCAACGTTTCGACAAGCGGACTTGTCTTCGTCTGGGCGGCAACTGCCAGGGCGGCAACTGCTTGTCAAAACGTTGGCTCCCGCGACATTCCCTGTTCTAAATCGTACTTTGCGATTTGTTCATCGATTCAAGCATCCATCTTCCCCTGAGCTTCTCTTCTAGTTTGGATTGTAGCTTGGTTGGTACCTTAAGATTGTGGACGCTGTCCTCACTGGCGGCAAGTTGCTTTCTATTCGCATTAAGTAGCCTTTCCTTGTCGTTATTACTAGTCCTGAATTGAATAATAGCTCTCAATGCTGTCGTTGTCTTCAAGATGTTTTTGCTCTCTGGTTTATGTATTTGTACCAAGAAATATCCTGCTTTATCCACTGCGCAGAGCTTTATATAGGTAGCGTCAATAAGGTCAGCGACTTAGTTCGCAGTTTTGTAACGTTATGCAAAGTTTGTCTATTAAGACTTTTTCCAAAAAAATATCTAGGCACATATTAAGACCTTTCCACAGCACCGTTCGCCAGGAATACCGTGGCACTGTAATGAACATACAGTTAGAATCCGTATTCGCGTTAAATTCTGCGCGATAGCAAGCCTCAAATATTGTCAGACAAGAATTATATTTCGAGCCGTGGTAACCTAGGCGCTATGTATTTATCTGGAAGAGCGCGAAGGGGTGGGCTTAGTACAAAGCTGGACGAGATTCTCCAGACGTCAGCCCCGCAGTCGGGCAGCAGTTCATGGCATCTCTGCGAAACACCAGTTTTCAGTTTTTGCTTTTACATTTTTAAGAACTTTTTTTTTGTAGTTGTTTCTGTGCTCGTACTTCAGAGGGAGCACAAGACCTCAACAAGCGTAACACTATAGTTATCATGAGTCTGGCTCCTGGATATAGCACCGATAACAATGTTTAGCATTTGGGACGTCATGCTAAATATGTTCCGTGATCTTGCGACAACCACTACAGGTAACTGCGTTTAAAAGGGCTCCACAAGAAGCACTGACGAACCGAACAATTTCCCAGCTGAGCACGCGGTGCAAGAACGTTTTGCAGCCGCTTCAAATTAACATAAAGTGCACGTTTAGCACCTTAATAAAAGTTCATTGTATGTCTATCTACACGTTTAGCATTACCACTTGCACCTCACTGAGCCAGTGTAAGCGTTCCAACCAATAAGAAGAAAATGACAACGGCTAACACTGAATTGACGTATTTGACATTCGCCTCCGTTTCTCATAAAACATTTCGACATCTTTCGGTACTTCGCAAGGAAATTTAGCTGCAAGTGAGAATATTTGTTTGCAATCAATTCCAGTAGCATCGAGCAATGGTTGTAAACATAGTTTATGCCTTTCGGTGACCTCGGCTGCTTCAACGCACTTCAACGCCGCTGCGGCCTCGAATGTTCCCCCGCGAAATCGGAGTACGTGCATCTTCGTCCCAAACCGAAGGACACGACCTAAATCGCACTCTCCCTGCACACCGGGCCTATCCCGGAACGCGAAGAAATCCGCGTCCTGTGGCTCTTCATACATAAGAGTCGAAAAATCGATACAACCCTGCGCAAGTTACGCAAGGTCGGGGATCAGGTAGGCCGCATAGTCCGTCGCGTCTCGAATAAGCGGAGAGGTCTCAGAAGCCACGATGCTCTGCGCCTCGCCAACGCTTTCGTGACCAGTCGAATCCTTTATTTGACACCCTACCTGCGTTTGCGCAAATGCGATGAAAACACGCTGGAAGTTCTTCTGCGCAAGATATACAAACGCGCCCTCGACCTTCCGATCTCGACATCTAACCAGCGTCTTGCAGATTTGGGAATGACCAACACGTACAGGGAACTTAAAGAGGCCCATCTTAACAACCAGTACCTGCGACTTGCTAAGTCGCGGGCAGGGGGATGTCTCTTACACCGTCTACATGTCTCTTACACCTATCACGCAGAAGAGCGGACCACGATCCCAGAGGACTGGCGTGGTGCATTGGTTATCCAACCACTGCCCCGAAACATGGCTAGGGGGACACACGAAGGCAGGCGCACTGCACGGGTTGCGGCCCTGCAAGGACGTTGTGGGTCCCGTCCTGGAGTCTTCTACACGGATGTGTCTGGCCCTCACCACCGGGGATGGTACATGGCAGCCGTAGTCCACCAAAACGTACCCGTTCAAGGGCTCACTTTTCGAGCACCAAACATCACTCACGCGGAGGAAGTCGCCATAGCTCTTGCCGCAGCGGACCCCGCTATCTTGGATCATTATTACCGATTCGCGGAGTGCGTGTCAAAATCTCATAAAAGGTCGCATCACTAATCGCGCTACTCGAATCCTCAAGCGCTGTTATTATGTGGACCTCCCCTATACACGCGCCGTTATCTGGACTCCGGCCCACGCAGGGCTAGGTGGTAACGAGGCTGCCGATGCCTCGGCCCGCGCGCTTCATCCCCGGGACCCACCTTGCCCTCCATCGCCTGATGATTCAGAACCTAAACCGGTAACATCATTTCGTGAAATCGCAGCTATGTATAAATCGAACAGGCTCCGATTTCCGCCTCCGGCACCAGGCCTGACTAAAGCTGACGAGCGCTGGCTCTTACGGCTCTACACCAACACAGTATTGTGCCGGCGATACTCAAGCACTTCAATTCGGCCTTCTCTGGGGAATGACCACACTGTGATTATCCGCTTGCGGATCTTTTCCACATGGTGTGGGCATGTCCATCTAACCCGGCGGTCTCCCCAATCACCTCCCCTTCACCCCCTACCCGAGAGAGCTAGGAGGCTGCCCTGCTCGGCGGCTCCACATTGGAGGGCCAAAAGGCCCTCGTGGCCAGGGCGCGTGCCGCCGCGGCAGCCACAGAGGTCCCGGACTAGGGACCCCTCCTAGAGGTTGTACAGGGTCGGCCCTTAAGGCCGCCCCTATCTCTCTTTCTACATACTATTAATAAATGTTTTTCACCACCACCACCCACTTGAGTAGAGTATCGTTTCGGTGGAAAGGCATGGAGCAGGCGCAGATTTCTCCTACCTTCCAAAGGAAGCCAAGCGTTAAGCATTGTTCACACGTTGCCGCACGTGCAAGTGCTACCATACGTAAGAACGTAAGAGAGATACCACAGCGCAGGTTATCCACCTGCAGCTCGCATCATTAAGATTCCGCAACGCCACTGCCGTCGTATAGCACCACCTGTGTTGTTTGCACATTATTGCATAGATGATACACCCTAATAGTCTGGAAGCAGCGTCGTAGGCATTCAACCGATACGTGTTAATGACTTTGGCGCACGCTTCCTTGCTTCTAAGTCTCTCAGGAGCAGATGAATGCCGGTGTTCTGATGGTGGAGTACTATTTTGGCTCATACGTTTACGTTACTCGCCTATCGCAAGCTTACACAGCTCCAGTAAATTCCAGTCCGTCGTTCCTTGCGTCTCAGAAAGGAGGTGTTTCTTGCCATGGATGGGATTCGCAGTCTGGAAACGTATCTGTTTTTACGCGAGAGGAACGAAATATAGCACAGCATCCAGAAAAAACTAAGACAAAGGTTCCTATGTCCGTGTTACGGAATCTTTGTCCCGGTCCCAGAGGCAACGCTTACGTTGAAGACAACTTTACAAGCGCGTTTTGCCTTAACAAAGATAAGTGAATCTTGTAGTCTGTTCAAGTCGCACGTGTGACAGTTAGCTTCATATTGTAAACACGTGGCTGGCCACCTTCAGTTGTGAAACGCTAATGAAATCGAAAGACGCTAAAGCAGCGAGTGCACATTGTGAAGTGCAAAATGGCAATCCGAAGCATCGTACAGTATTCTGTTTTTTATTCCTAATGAGAGATCACTAGTCATGAAAAAGCCTTGTTCGTGATTTCGTAGACACCGAAGATTTCAATGATAGGAGTATCAACTAGTGTTTCTGTTCGCTATGCGAAATGTACTGGCTGAAGGTTTCAATGACCTGGAAAAACTCCTGATAAAATGCACTTTTATAAATTGGATGGTGTATAAAACTTGGCGTGTTCCCATTACTTGCTTAAGATGGACATTAGAGCATTCATACGTAAGGGGTCGGAGGATTGGTTCTTTAATATGGACTCCCGGTTTCCTCCTCCAAACATCGCTAGTGGAATTTTCTTGGTAACAAGAATGCTCAAGTGTGCCCTCACCTTGAGATAATTACATCAATGTCACAGCTATGAGAAAGAGGAAGAGCCGGAATATTAACGACAGCACAAAAATAAGCAAACAAGCTAAAGATACACACAAAAAAAAGAAAAAAGGCAACTGGCGTAGAGTAACCACAGCGCATCTAATGAAACATAGTGGAAATGTCCCTCCTCCAAACAGATGAAGTCATCGTCTGAACATTGCTCTATTAACTCACCCCCCCCCCCCCTTTTTCTTTTTCTTTTTAACTGTACAATAAGGATTTGGAACGGCCTTCGTATGTTTTAAGGTGAGTTAGCAAATGGCCAATTCACCAAACAACTGTTTTATTATGTTAACTATTCAACTGTCTCATCCTGATCTCGTATTCGCCTCTCATCCGCTTCTCGTATTGCTGGTTTTTTTTCTTGCTGCTCAGCAGTGTATCATTCTGTTCTGAAATATTCATGTATCCCCTCCTGCGTCCGCCCTGCAATATTTTCCAATGCGAGCCCGCAGAGATGGCAAATAATAATAGCAGTAGCAAAAGTTAAAAGTACGTCCAACAAGTATCTCTCACGAATCGCTTACATTGTGAGCTCGTTGGCTCTGGACAACGTGTCTTGAGATGGGCAAGACAAATGCTCTTCCTGCACCACACACGTATTGCGGGAACGATGGTAGGCAGTCGAAATCGAGCCAAATAATCTCTGTTATTCAATAACGCTACTTTAATCCTTGCAACTCTATTTCTAATCAAGACACATACCCGCCGATGCCCGGTTCCTTATCTTCAGTGTCACAGTTTGGTGGAATGACAACGTTGATTTCTTAATACTTCTTGCTTCATTTGCGTATACTTCTTGCTTAATACCTTATATACGTGTACACCTAAACTGCGTTCAATAATGTTTTTTTATGATTTTTTTACCGCCTCAGTGACCTCGATATCTGTGTGGCGCCGACAGGGCACACTATACTATTTCATCTTTTATTATTTTCAAATTCTATTTTGCACAACTTAGCGTTATGTATGTCTACAACATCATAGTTACCTTCGATTACACTCATTAGCGTAAGACTGATAGGTCATACAACCGATCACGGGATGTTAGGAAGGTTATTCTGAAAAGCCTTGCGTTGATTCTAGAACGCATACCTTCTGGCTGTAAGAATAGTTGAGCGACGTTGCTTTTAGCAGCTTTACATTGCGCAATAGTAATGCGGAATGAAGGCTTTCCGTTATGTAATTTTTTGTCGTACTCTCTGGTGTAGTGCATACGATTTCCGCTTGCTGAAGACACTACATCATGGCGCTGCATACGAAGTATCCAGTCGAGCTAAACATAGCAGTATGCTAGGCCACTTTAAGTTTCATTCCGTCTCATGTTGGACTGGCTTGTCGCAGACGACACAGCTTCTTCACTTATAGATGCTTTCGGCGTCCGGATGATCAATTCCGTCAAATTTCCTGAGCGCCTTTTCCAAGAAACTAGTCACGTTCCCTGTCTAAAACAGATTTGGTTCGTCGATCTGAGTGTCTCTTCTCAAATTGAGCTCACTTCTTTTTGGAAGGGCCACGAAGCGAAAATAGGACGTTGGGACATTGCGTTATTAGTGTTGTAAATGTAGCCAATATAACTGATATCAGTAGTCAAACAGAAACTGTGACGGCAACTATCGCAATGTTTTCTGTTTCGGCTTCTACTCACGGTGCTTCCAAGGCCACGAGAATAGAGGGCGCGGAGTGAGAAGTTCTGAGAGAATTGAAAAGTATCACTTGCGCTGTCTTTCTTTCTTTCCTTTTTATTTTATATATATTATTATTATTATTATTATTATTATTATTATTATTATTATTATTATTATTATTATTATTAATTTTGTTGCCGCACGGTGCCATACCAGACTGTTATTTGAATGCCGCCGAAGAGCCGTGAATATCTCGCTCTTAGATATCTCTGTACAGAGCCCACTCCTAACACGTTGGACGGTGCTAATACCACTGCGCGTAAGCGTCATGTTATACTTTTCACATTGCGCGCGCTTTCCTAGAAGCCCAAGATAATTAAAAGCATTGCACTTATTAGCAAGGAAGTAAATTAGTTGGACACTGAATAACATGCTTTACAACTTCACTACTGAAGATATTGCGTTTAAAGCAATCGTGTAAAGGTCGGCTAATTAATAACTATTAAGGTGAGGTCATATTGAAAAAGAAGAAATAGGCCGAGGCGGTCTAGACGACTAACGAATAATACTAAACTGGTTGCACCCCCGTAGCTCGCACGTGGATTTTTTTTTTTTAATATTGGCGCAAGTTAGCTGAAATACCCTGTATATGACAGTGAAGACACCGAATAACGTAGCATAAGACGCGTACTAATGCATGTATACTTCGCTTGGTTCCATTGTCGCCTGGCCTAATACAAGCTTGCTAGTTACTTATATACTCCACATTGTTCGATCACAAAGCGAACGCAGAAGGTGTGTGTAACCTTAAAATTTTGTGGGACTTTACAGAATGAAATCCAAAATACAAAAAAGAACGTTTTTCATACCACCTAGGTGTTGTCAGCGCACATAAGTGTAGCAAGCTTGGCAAATAAACAGATACAGGGCTGTCCGGTTTCGCATAGAACGTATTGCACCGCGGATTTAGAGCAGCCTCTAAACTCGTGGCGAGCGTCGGGCAGGCTTCCAACAATAAAGTGTGCAGCCATTCTGTATGAAATGCAAGCGCCTCAAGAACTGTTTGCTTACCTGTTCTTGACAGCAGCTTATTGAAAATTCGCCGCTTCTCGTACGGCTGATTGGGCTGCTCCTTGCTTAGGATTTCTGCGAGGATTTCTAAGAATACACCTCAGAATACATCTGACTTTTACCCTAATGCTTCGTGCTAGACGCCAACAACGTTCCCTCTTGTGAAAACAATTTTAACCGCACTGCAGGTATTCAGGAAGTTGCAGTGCATAGAGGAAAACATTACTGCCGTCGCAGTTCTGCGGTATGATAAGGTGACGTGCAAATGGAATGTCGTAGAAGAGAGTGCCACATGAGTTTACCACATCCTATTCTGGTTTCAGCAGCGTTACTTTCGGTTTGCACTGAAACTCGGGTAGAAATCCTGTATTGTAGGCAGAGGCCCACTTACAAGGAACGTTTACCTGATCAGGTTATGTCTCTGTTTTATGTATATAATGAGAAGGCAAAATTTTAATGGGCTCGCTGGGCATTTGTCTCGTCGTTTTGAGGGCGCAGTCGATACGACACTCAGAGCATTCAAAGGAACTTCCATTGAAGGGAAAATACAAAGACATAGCCGAAATCTTTCCTGCCCTTTGATTCTTATAAAGTTTGCAGAAGGTCGAGTTCGTGAACCATTACTTTAAACTTTCTTTCCTCGATGTTTACGCGATACAAGCGAGCCCAAGCTCGAGTAAAGGGCTTATTGCAACTTCGCCGAGTGCACGAACAATTTTTGGTTCGCCTCAGACAGACCGCGTACCCAGTGCGCAGCATGCGGCAGTGGCGTGCGCCTGACAGGGTCGCTCACAAAGAAATGCGCTGAAATCACCTCTCAGCCTTATGGCAGTACAAACAGCCCACAAAAGAAAAAAAAAAGAATGCCGTTCTGTGTGCACAACTAGCCGTTTCCTTGCTTTCAAGAGTTCAAAAACTTGTTTCATTCGTGACCTTACTTACAGCTCAACATTGAGGCGATGAATGACGACGAAATTGTGAATGGTAAAAAGTGTTTCGGAAATCAAGTTTCTCCTCAAACACTGCCCCTCTGTAGTACTTTGAAACTTAATCGATACGGTTCGCGAAGAATTACAGCGCTAGTTAAAGCGTGATACTTAGGAATGCATGTTTTCTAAGAGAAAGAGAGAGAGAGAGGATGATGTGGGGAAAATTGCAGCAGACAACATGATGTTTGTCACAGCCCATGCGTATGAGTGTTGTTGAAGGAGCACCCGCATTTGAGGGAACGGTTAGTCGACGACACACTGTCAGCGTTCTGCAAGCGCGCCATGCGCCTGTACATTCTCAATAGAGCATAGATTTGCATCTCCCAGCTATTCCTGGACAATGCTGAATTTGTCACTGACGCCTGCTTGACTTATTTACCGCCAAAATTATTATTTCTCGAATCTAGGGGCTGCAAAGCTCCACTCCATTTTACACCTGTATTAAAAACGAACCTCTGAAAGGCGCAGCTTTCTCTTAGTTCTGGGATATGGTTATCACCCGTCCCCCATCATTGAAGAACTTCTTCAACCTTCCAGTTCCCACAAATAAATTTAACTACAGAGCTATTAATTGGTTAGTTGGCGAAGTGTGATAGGCCCTTGTCCTGCAGTGGGGTTAAACAGGCTCATGACGACGACGACGACGACGACGAAGACGCAGATGAAGAAGAAGAAATGTGACAATTATGTGAGGTACAGGACCTAGTTTGTTCCCATGAAGGAGTTCTCGGTTTCTGCCAGTCAGCTGCCGCGGCGCTTGTGGCACTGCGCCGTAGACGAAAATGTCACCACTAAAATGGAGCATATTTGCTGATTCCAAGTCAGCCCTCTAGTGTCGTGACTGCACTACGTCATAATGCAAAAGAGCACCTGGTGCTGGAAACCAGGCAAATCCAATATTGAAATGAAAAAACGCATGACATAATATTTTAGTGGCTAACAATATTTTATCGACAATGGAAATGCTGATCCTGCTGCTGAGCATGCGCATGAAGGTGACCTGAAAGAATTCATCCCAGTGTCAACAACTGGCGCAGCGGCAAGGATTTGTTCGTTCGCACGTGACGTCACACAAGAAATGATGTGGAATACGCCTGGTTTACCCAATCCGAGACGACTGTTCCCTGACCCCTATCCCTTGGCGAATCGTCTACAAACAGCTTCGCTTACCGCATTATAAGGGTAGATGGCGCTGCCTGTAACCATTGCGACAACGACGAAGCCATCGCACACATACTGTGTCAATGCTTTGGCTGCATTTCGCAAAGGCAGATCCTCGCAGCAGAATTGGCACGCTTTGAGGATCACCACCTGTCCCAATAATCCATCATGGAATGTCGGCAAAACCGAGCCTCAAATCAAAGTCACGAAGGCGCTGCTTAAATTTCCAAGAGCAACCGCAGCCTCATGAAGCGGCTTTGACACTGCCTTGTCTCTGTGTCTGTTGAACGGTCTCTCTCACACACGCACATTAGTTTCGTTGTTGTTGTTTTGTTGTTTTGTGGGGTTTTACGTCCCAAAACCAGCTCTAATTATGAGAGACGCCGTAGTGGAGGGCTACTGAAATTTCGACCGCCTGGGGTTCTTTAACGTGCACTGACATCGCACAGCACACGGGCCTCAACATTTCGCCTCCATCGAAATGCAGCCGCCGCGGCCGGGATTCGATCCCGCGACCCTCGGATCAGCACATTATTTTCGTAGTAAACTTTCGATTTCCCCTTAACCCCTCCTCAATGCAGGGTAGTAAACTGGATTCATCTTCCAACTAACTTCCCCGCCTTTCCCATAACATCTCTATCTTTCCCTCTATTAGCCGTCTGAGTCATGATTCTACTATAATGGTTAAAGCACCGGACGTCGGAGCTCGCGGCGTAAGGTTTAAATCCTGCCTTAGGAGCATACTGAGTAGAGTGCCTTGCTAGGCACTCTGTTTTTAAGCGAACTATCGCAGTAGTGTGGACAAAACTTCACGCACATCCTGTAGTAGGCGCGATGGCGCACGATGGTGTTTTTTGACTGAAATAAGCACCAACATAAGCAAAACTAAACAACGATAAACACGGAGTAGTTAGTGCAGACGATAAATGGAATTTCAAGAGCTCTTGTTAGAAAATCATCTTTAATAATGTTGAGAGAGGCTCTAGAGTCATAATTGCAATATTATGAACTGTCTGCACTACCCTTTAGCCCGCATTAGTGTACGTTGGTAAGTGAGACACTGGACACATTGAGCAAAGCAATGACGCGATTACACGCAATGCGAGAAGGTGTTTAAATATTTGTTGCTCTGCCGCAATAATTTTAACATGAATCCCTAGGCAAGGGAGCGCTTTGACGCGCTTGCCTGCGATACGGAATGCGTGGGTGGGGTGCGTGGGTGGGGTGCGTGTGTGGGACGTCATTCTCAGTTAGACACCCCGTACGTGGGGTGAGTGATTCAAGTGGCTGGGGGCTATCCAAACAAATTCCATTCGAACCCTAAGAACGACAGTAATGTCAAGCAGGGCACTGTGTTCAGCTTTCCTGCTTTATCAGTACGAACGATAAGATAAAGGTGACACGAGCTGGGAAAAATATATACTGCGAAGATATCGCAAGCGAACACTGCAAAATCATGGATGACAGGATAAGAAAACATTTGGACAGAAACGAACGCGCTTACATGAAAGAAAAATGTAATAAAACTTCAGCGAGGCTAGCAAAATTATAAGGAATTGCGCAGATAGTTGCAATTCCCTCTTCACGTGCATTGATGCGTCGAGATGTCAAGCTGATGTGCATGAGTTGGGGCAGTTCCGGGCAACGGACGTCTTAAATTGAACTAGCTGAGTGATGAGCACACCATAGTATACAATCAGAGGCACCAAGCGCTAGCTCTCGAAACCATCCATGTTTGATGGCCGTACCTTGACTTTTATTATTATTATTATTATTATTATTATTATTATTATTATTATTATTATTAGTAGTAGTAGTAGTAGTAGTAGTAGTAGTAGTAGTAGTAGTAGTAGTAGTAGTAGTAGTAGTACATGAATACATACACACAGGGACACAAAGGAATGCAGGGAGGACCTAGCCGACAAGTGCCGGTGAAAAGGGCACAATGCCTTCTTTCGGGAAGAGGGAATGTAGATCGTTTTACAGACGCACTTGGGAGCAGTCGTCTTCGGCTCAGCAGTGGCCGTTTTCTCTTTGTAGGCCTGATAACTAAATTAGAGGTAGCACAGCAGACTCATACGCTTGAGTATGAACGTACGGACGCACTCGTCGTTTCACGGCGCGTTCGCTTGACGTCACGGCATTCAAAACTGAGAAACCACTTATGTCAAAGCACAAGATGATCACGCCCACCAATAAAATAGTCTATAGGGAATGAAGATAGGAGAGATAGAGAAACGATAAAAGAAAATTGGAGAAAAAGAGAGGCGTGCACAGACACAAAATTGTCTATGTCGAAGAAGAAAGAAGGCGCTATTATCACGCGTACGTCTCAGATGTAGAGCTCCAAGTCTAAATTTCTATCTTAATAAATCTGGTTTCTCTTCAACTAACCTCTGTTTGGTATGCAATGAGCCAGAAAATATTGATCACTTCCTTCTGTCTTGCCGCCGATTTTTTTCACTCCGCCGAATGTATCTAAATTCAACATTCCATAAACTGCGTTTACCTTTAAGAACACCAAATCTTTTATCTTTTGGAGCCTCTCAGGATGTTACAAGCCATCATGCTGTTTTGCCAGCATTACATAAATTTATCGAAGCCTCTGGAAGACTACGCTGCTAGTGCTATCGACCTCAGGGTTTTGTTCCCAATGTTTCTTTTAGTAAATTCTAATTATTATTTTTAATTAGTACTTCTTCCTTCCTTTTTATTCTTTCTTAGATTTGGCCTTGGCTCTTTAATTTTCCTGCTCTTTACATCATTACTTGTAGTGTGGCACATACCCTTCGCGGGTATGTGCCAACTATAGAGCCCACCAACAAAAAAAAATTGGCAGATCCCACGTGCAGTGGGAATCAAGGAAATGCGAAGCACGCATAAGGAACGTAAAATGGATTTGCAATGTGTTCTCGCTATACCGAGTTTGGTACATATGAAGTTAACGAAACGGCCGCAAGAACACCATGACTGTGGCATGTAAACCATGCCGCTCATACACGCATGTTATGATTCTAACGTTATGACCTGTCATTTACATTCGTGATGCAGTCGTGTTGTGCCATAGCAATTTTGGTATACATCCCTTTAAGGAAACGAGTGGCATGTAGATCATGCCGATACTGGCATGCATGTCACAATTTTCATGTTATGACCTGTCATTTATGATCGTCATGCAGTCATGTTGTGCCAAACCAATTTTCGTATAGGCTCCGTGCAGTCGAGTTTTCCATGTGCGACATCAGCGCCAGAATGCACTGCCTGGCGGAGAGAAGAAGCAAAATCGGGCAGACTGTGACAGGGAAATACGCGAACGCGATGCGCGTCTCCAACTCTATAGCAGGAGAGACCACCCGTCCCACCTTCTTTCGTTTTGTTTCTTTTGAGACGCGCGCTCCAAACCTGCGGCAAACTGTTCCAAAGGGCGACGCCGCGAGCGTTCGTGTGGTTCGCAGCACGCCCGGAAAGCAGCGAAGAAACGCGCGCGTCGCTGTCGCCTCGGTTTCCACCGTGCGCCACTGAGCCGTCCGACGAGAGCTACGTAGCGCCCTCTGGTCAGTAGACGGAGCCCATATATCCCATTAACGAAACGGCAGTATAGCGCCAGGACCATGGCATGTAAATCATGCCGGTCATGACACGCGTGTCATGATTCTGGTGTTATGAACTGTCACTTACGTTCGTCATGCTGTCGTGTTGTGCCATAGCACTTTTGGTATACATCCCATTAACGTAACACCTGGCATGTAAATCATGCCGCCCATGACATGCATGTTATTCTTTTTCATGCTATGACCTGTCATTTATGTTCGTAATGCAGTCATATTGTTGCATACCAATTTTGCTACACATCCCAATAACGAAACGGCCAAGAGAGCACCAAGACCGTGGCATGTAAATCATGTCGCTCATGACATGCATGTCATGATTTTCATGTTATGACCTGTCATTTACGTTCATGATGCAGTCATCTTGTGGCATGCCAATTTTCGTATACATGCCGTTAACGAAACGCGTGGCATGTAAATCATGTCGCCCATGACATGCATATCATGATTTTCATGTTGTGACCTGTCAGTCATGTTCGCCATGCAGTCATGTCGTGGCATACCAATTTTCGTATACATCCCATTAACGAAACGGCCAGGAGAGCACCAAGACCGTCGCATGTAAATCATGTGACTCATGACATGCATGTCATGATTTTCGTGTTATGACCTGTCATTTATGTTTGTGATGCAGTCATGTTGTGGCATGTCAATTTGCGTATAGTCCCATTAACGAAACGCGTGGCATGTAAATCATGTCATTCATGACATGCATGTCATGATTTTCATGTTATGACCTGTCATTTATGTTCGCCATGCAGTCATATTGTGGCATACCAATTTTTGTATACATCCCATTAACGAGACGACCAGGAGAACACCAAGACTGTGACATGTAAATCATGCCGCTCATGACACGCATGTCATGATTTTCATGTTATGACCTGCCATTTATGTTCGTCAGGCAGTCATGTTGTGCCACACCAATTTTCGCATACATCCCATTAGCGAAACGGCTAGGAGAGCACTAAGACAGTGGCATGTAAATCATGCCACTCATGACATGCATATCATGATTTTCGTGTTATGACCTGCCATTTATGTTCGTCAGGCAGTCATGTTGTGCCATACCAATTTTCGCATACATCCCATTAGCGAAACGGCCAGGAGAGCCCTAAGACCGTGGCATGTAAATCATGCCGCTCATGACATGCATATCATGATTTTCATGTTATGACCTGTCATTTACGTTCATGATGCAGTCATCTTGTGGCATGCCAATTTTCGTATACATGCCGTTAACGAAACGCGTGGCATGTAAATCATGTCGCCCATGACATGCATATCATGATTTTCATGTTGTGACCTGTCAGTCATGTTCGCCATGCAGTCATGTCGTGGCATACCAATTTTCGTATACATCCCATTAACGAAACGGCCAGGAGAGCACCAAGACCGTCGCATGTAAATCATGTGACTCATGACATGCATGTCATGATTTTCGTGTTATGACCTGTCATTTATGTTTGTGATGCAGTCATGTTGTGGCATGTCAATTTGCGTATAGTCCCATTAACGGAACGCGTGGCATGTAAATCATGTCATTCATGACATGCATGTCATGATTTTCATGTTATGACCTGTCATTTATGTTCGCCATGCAGTCATATTGTGGCATACCAATTTTTGTATACATCCCATTAACGAGACGACCAGGAGAACACCAAGACTGTGACATGTAAATCATGCCGCTCATGACACGCATGTCATGATTTTCATGTTATGACCTGCCATTTATGTTCGTCAGGCAGTCATGTTGTGCCATACCAATTTTCGCATACATCCCATTAGCGAAACGGCTAGGAGAGCACTAAGACAGTGGCATGTAAATCATGCCACTCATGACATGCATATCATGATTTTCGTGTTATGACCTGCCATTTATGTTCGTCAGGCAGTCATGTTGTGCCATACCAATTTTCGCATACATCCCATTAGCGAAACGGCCAGGAGAGCCCTAAGACCGTGGCATGTAAATCATGCCGCTCATGACATGCATATCATGATTTTCATGTTATGACCTGTCATTTATGTTTGTCATGTAGTCATGATGTGACATACCAATTTTCGTAAACATCCGATTAGCGAAACGGCCAGGAGAGCACAAAATCGTAGGCGGCTAGATAGATAGATAGATAGATAGATAGATAGATAGATAGATAGATAGATAGATAGATAGATAGATAGATAGATAGATAGATAGATAGATAGATACGCTCAAACTCGCCGAAGTTCGCTAAGAAATGCTTCGCATTTAACAACGTCCAAGGACGGTTGGAATTAGTCGGTGGTCTTCCACTACAGTATGCATAATCGTTGGTTGGGCATATCAAAGCTTCCTCTTTAGACTACTACTGCTTCATCACACGTATTAGCGGTTGGAGGGACACTAAAATAAAGCACTGAAGTGGTTTAGACTGACAAAGTAGGTTTCCGAAACTCCATCTTCGTTAGTTTTACCATTTTATGTTCGATAATAGAACATTTCTTAATTACGCCGCGCACACTTGGTGAACCCACTTTCAGTGGTCTGTATTCCTTCGTTTTCTTTTTTATAAATATAATTTCGCCACCATTCATTCAACGAAATTTCCTGAAACACGCCATATGAAGATTCTGGCGTCCTTAGAACACAAAGTGCAATGTATTTTTCACCAGTAAATAATTACGCGAACCTTAGTACACAGCGTCAATAATGTGTGACGCCATGTGTATTATTTCGGGAATCTCAAGAAAGGCGTCGCCAGTTATATTTTTTTTTATTTGCACGTCTTCTACCTTACCAAGCGACGCCTCCTCACAAGGGTATAGTGCTTTTGGCACTGTGGAAAGGTAATGTACTAGTACGAGAGAATATTGTTTTTAACTTTAATGTTTCCATAAACTGGTGGGTTGCTACTGAGAACTAGCATTATCTAATAAATTTTGCAAGAGCTGTGGAGTACCTTATCGGATTAACGTTGTGCATGCGTTATAAAGGGCACGTTTTGCGCACCTCGTGTTAAAGTGCTTACTAACTTAGTCTGAAGCCATGTGTTTAAATGTCAGTGATAGTTGGTTTATTTTGACGTGACCCTTGATTCTCACCAGACAGCCTCGGTGTTTTCTTGGTGATAATTTCACATGCTATAAAATTTTGGTGATGCTGACTTAGCGTGCATAAATGATTGGCCGCGCATCTGCGCGCTTCGCTGCAAATGTCATCGAAAGACGATAGTCTTCTGCCGGCCGTACTACGCTGCGTGAGACAAGGACGCTATATGGCAGCGCCGTCAGGAAACATGAGCTTCTGCAGAATCCCTGGGCAACTGCCAGGTGGCAGCACCAAATCGTCAGCAGAGGCCATTTTCGTGCATAGCGTCGCATTTTTAGCGCAGCCTAACAAGCGCTAGGTTCTTTAGAATTACGTATCTACGTATATTCTAGTAAAGGAACACACTGCCTAGTACTTACGTATTGGTGTTGCGCCTCAAATATGCGTAATATTTGCTTTTTGATCGACTATGTTCACAAGTATGAAAGCAACTACCAGTTCAAGATGGCTGGGCATTAGGCAAGTGCTTAAACTTTGGCCGGGTGGCTGAATTGTGTGACAGACTGACAAACAGAAAGACAGACCAAAATTTCTGCGTTCAAGTATCCCAAGAGAGACTATCGTCTTTAAAAAAGCCGCGTATAATACATCCTCATTTTTGATGAGCTACGCCTGTAGATTTCAAGCGCCGGACGCTTTCTATGTTCTATTTACGAGCAGCGTGCTATGAATCTTTCAGTTTTTGTATAATTTTCATGACCCTCCCACACTCTATGAATGCCTGCGTATGTAGATGTCAGGAAGCATAGAAGCTGAAGTGGGCGTGCGCCTACGCATGCTTCTCGAGTATCGTTCGCATGTTGAGGACCATCGGAATTCTTGGCGTTTCATGCTTTCGGATGAAGGAATTCGTGACCAGAAGTAAGCTCATTGTAATTAATTAATTAATTATTGAAAACTACCTTACAGGCCCCATGGGGGCACTGAGTAGAGTTGGGGGGGGGGGGGAGGGGAGGGGGTGCGTTACAAAAGGTATACGTATATGAACATACCAAACATAAGAACAACACGAAAGGTACGCAGAACAATAAACTGTTAACTAAAAACTAAGAAGAGAACATACAGTCTACATGGTTGAAATATACAAGTAACAAAAGTGTAAACGGCCCGCCACTGTGTTCTCGTGGTTATGGCAGTCGGCTGCTGATCCGAAGGTCGCGGGATCGAATCCCGCCCGCGGCGGCTGCATTTCGATGGAGGCGAAATGTTGAGGTCCGTGTGCTGTGCGATGTCAGTGCACGGTAAAGAACCACAGGTGGTCGAAATTTCCGGAGACCTCCATTACGGTGTCTCTCATAATCAGAGCTGGTTTTGGGACGTTAAACCCCACAAATCAATCAAAAAAGCGAATACAAAACGGCGCGTTTCTTGCGCACAAGAAAAGGAACTGATAAGGTAGGCACATTCTTCGCGTATATTGAGCTTGAATAAAAGGAGTCACTTCACAAAAATATGCTTGCAATGCAGTTATAAATATTACAGACGGGAAAATAACTCATGCAACTATCCAAATAAACAAAACAAGAATTTTTGTTCTTGCTTGCTGACAAGACCAAGGATTCGTGGTAACTGTAGAAAGAAAGAAAGAAATAAAGAAAGAAAGAAAGAAAGAAAAGAAAGAAAGAAAGAAAGAAAGAAAGAAAGAAAGAAAGAAAGAAAGAAAGAAGAGAAAGAAAGAAAGAAAGAAAGAAGTCATATTGGGCTACGTCATTCCGTCATTCCACTTTTTTGCGGAAAATTCAATAAACTCGCTTTACTCTAAGTAAATAACGGTGGGATAAAGTGAAAACGAACAAATACCTGCACTGAATCGTTATTACCAATGAGAAATAGTTTCCTGTTGTCAGAACTGCAACTGCAGTTCTTTAACCGGCCACAGAACAATGATTGTCCCAAGAAGCAATAGAGAACTTCCTGGTGCGCTCAAGTTAGAGCACAGCTGCTGCTTTACTGGGTGTTTTAAGTCAAATTCCAGGAACACGCGGGCCGAGTCCTCGTCAACCATTAAACACAGACGCTGCGCGGGGCTCGCACGATTGACTTCAAGACGAAAGTGCTTTGTGCATGTCATACCAAGACGAAAACGGTGGAGCATTGTTTCCGCACATCGCGATATGTCCTCACATAGCCTGAACTGCCGCTCAGGAAATGCAGTACAAAATATTGATATTTTGGGCCCTTCATGGTTAGTGTACTGCGCAAGTCGAGTGCGAAGGAAGGAAGGAACACAGACAGGAAAGAGCCCACAATCGATGACTGCGCTCTCTCCTGTCTGCGTACCTTGCTTCCTTCGTACTCGCGCAGTACACTTCCCATTTGACATGAATCAAACAACCTGCAAGAATTTTTTATTGCGACACCTTTCGTGGGATCATGTCACGAGTGACCGTTTTTTTTTTCTTCGCCTAAAGATTTCGTAATGTGTTTCCGACTCCCCTGCAGGAGAGGAGTATAGTGCGTCGCTCTTCATAGTAAAGTGCAGATCTTGTCTATTCGTTGACTTGCTGATTTCCAGTTATGCAGAAAAAACTAGAACTCACTGAAGCTGCAATATCGTCACCGCGACTTGCTGGAGCGGTTGTCCGCTTAGCAATATTCATGCCTGTAATGCAGCTGGCATTTCTTTTTCTTATAGAACGTTGCAATGCATCTCAGGTGCGTGATCGATTGATTTATGGTGTTTTACGCCCCAAAGCCATCTATGATTATGAGAGACGCCGTAGTGGAGGTCTCGTGAATGTCGACCACCTGGAGTTCTTTAACGTGCACTGACATCGCACAGTACACGGGCCTCAACACTTCGCCTCCATCGAAATGCAGCTGCCGCGGACGGGATTCGATCCCGCGAGCTTCGGATCAGCAGCCGAGTACCATAGCCACTAGACCACCGTGGCGGGCCTCAAGTACATGAACCTTGAAATATTCGTTGAACAGGGAATGTCTCGAGTGAACCTTGTCGTTTTCGGTATCTCACAGTTGATTTCGTGGTCACACGATAATGTATGTTGCTGGTTCTAAGTGCCAAAACCCCTAAATTATTAGGAGGCACAGCGTAGTGGAGGGCTCCGAAAATTTCGACCGCCTGGTGTTCTTTGACGTGCATTGACAACGCACGGCAGTCGTGCCTTGAGCATTTCGGATCCATCGAAATGTGGCCGCCGCTTCCAGGATAGGAACCGCGCCTTTCGAGTCAATAGCCGTGTACGTCAAGGCTGTGTTTCATTACGGTAGCAATGGTTGAACAACGGCAACGCCGTGTTGTTTTCTTCTAATATCCGCGTAACACTTTATATTCTACGCATCGCACAAAGATAACTCTGTCGCACTCAGTTTCCCACGGGAGACATTGGCCATACCACACAATCGCGCGATCGGATTGTTATCGCAATACGGCGACTGAGTGAACCAAAAAAGAAAACACACAGAAAAAAGAAGAATCACGTGTCTCAGCAAGCTCCATATCAGCGCGGAGAGAGAGCTTGCTTGCTTTTGCCACTGATAAAGAGGCGGTCGTGAACCGAGTCCGAGTCGGTACTCACCACAACGTGGATGTCTATTGCAGAGCAAGTTCGAACGGATCAATCTTCTCAAGCAACTATCCGAGATTGGAGAAACACATGATCTGTCTAGCCTGGAACAGTGAATAGAGGTAAGCCTTGTGCATCGTCTATTCAAAATCTGCCCTGAAGCACGCATATATTAGAGAACAATGAAAAAGAAATCAAGAACAGCCAGCCTTCGTGCTTTTTTAGGAGGGTTGTTCTTGCCATGTGTGTTGTAAGACACGTACCAATACAGAGTTCTTGCTTAAGTTGCCGCTAGTAGAATGAAGAAAACATCTTGCAGAATGAGTGGAGGATGCGTCTGAAGTTGAAGCGTTTTTATGCCATAAAGAACAAAAAAAAATCTTGTTTTTCACATAGACGGCTTAGGGAAACCTTCTGTCTAACCGTCGGGTGCCATGACCTGTCAGCTGTAACTCTCAAAGTGGTTCTGGCGTAAGGTGGTAGCTCGCTGTGATGTTACTGTAACAGCAAGAGGCTTTTATTTTGTTCATGTTATAAATGCAAGTCGTAGTCGCAGTTCCTGTGGCTTGTGGAGTCTGTGACACATTAACCTATTTAACGATAGCCAGTCGTCGTCGCACTTCCTGTGACTTGTGAAAATTTTGACGTATTAACCGATTTTACGATACCGCTTGCGGTTTAATTTTACCGAAATGCATCTTTCCCAACCCTGCACATCGCTCACATATGTGATAAGCCGCTCTATACAGAACCAGTGCTTTACCGTGCAATGCGCTGCACCACAATATTTCAGAGTGGTTGTACCTCGCTTTTCCGTACTCTTAACGAGGCTTACGGCTAGTACAGGTGTAACGTGTCTTCGTAGATGCAGTATATAATGCATGCGTGGCTGTATTTGTGTTTTTGGGCGCAAGTGTATGATCGTGTCTCTCCGATGTGCTCGTGCACTATTGTATACACGTGTGTGTGCATGCTTGCACGTGTAAGTTCTTCGCTAAGTGTAAACGGCCAATGGCATATATGCCAGTCGTTTCAAGTCTCTCTACATCAATAACTACGAGAAAGCAACTTAAGGCTCGCGTGAAAAATGTAAAACAAAGGAGCCGACAGCACTGATTGCGAAATGACTAGGAACTCCAAGATGAAAAAGCTCATTTTCTAAGATTATGATGAGCACCGTCGAGACATAATATAACAGGCAACCGTGGGGCAACTTTTCAGAAAGATGATCAGATGCCGGACTCGTTACGAAATTGCCCCAAGGCTGACTCTATATTTCCATCATGCCGTATGAACGTGGGTATGCTTTTCGGAAAGAAAAAAAAAAGGACAGGCAGGATGTGTGTATGCTGTAGGCGAGAACAATAAAATTATTAGCAAATATACAATTGAACAACGTGGTTTGCCATGCAGTGCAAGCAATAAAGATTATTTTTAAAATGTGTGACGTCAGGGGTTGACCCCGAGCAAGAGTACGTCATCTTGATCAAAGCACGCACTACGCTTCATCGACGATAGTCTGTGAGATCGCAATTAGCCTTCCTTAGCTACTTTAATGGAGAGAGAATCACAGTATGTCCCTAAATCTGTTGAATTCTTAAATATAAATTTCGTTAATGCGCTGGTTCTGAATTCGACTTAAATATTAAAATTTTGCCTGCGGGTCGTATTGAGATATATAAGCGCATGCTAAGTACACGAAAGGTCGTCGCGAATAACATCGCGTCAGAGCGAGTCACTGATAACGCCTTGAAAATTCTCAGGATTGACAAGATGTGATATTCGCAATTATATGACCTTAAAGGAATGGCACGCGTTGTAATACAATAAGCGCCGTGTCTATTATGCTGGTAACTTGTGACCTTTCCTTATTATTCGAATACACTCGCGATGCCTACCGCCTTATGTGGAAAATACAATTGTTTTTGAAACAGTCCTTTGTACAATTCAATTAATAACAGGCTTATCTGAATTGGACCTTTCTCGTAAATTCGCCCTAAAGTGATATACTTTGAACATATTAGCTTGTTACCTGACACAAATGAATACCTTATTGCAGTTTGATTATCATTTGAGATGGTTGATATTTGAATGAATTCGAATGATATTTGAATGGCATTTTGCTATTGGTAATGCTGATGGCGCAATACTAATTTTAAAAAGATGGACTCGGAAACGCCGTCGACTGCGGCATATTTACGTCCTCTTTGGGTATAGCTTCATTCCGAGTCTTCCAGACACGGGTGTCGGCCTGAACCATCTCAGTGTGTGTTTCAAAATGAGACATGACAATTTAAACCTTGCTCGTAGTATTCACTCAGGACACTTGTCCTGAAAGTGTTTTTCTGCGCCTTTATATGCCTTCTTGGAACAAATACGCCAAACATTAATCTGCTAGTAAGTTAAAGTAGTTTTATTCTCTTGTTGAACCTGCAAATGTTTGTCTGTTATAGCCCATAGCGCTTAGTGGCAGTGTTGATCGGAGAGAATTCCAAATTTTTAACACAAAAGAGGGACATCGGCAATAGCTAACAAAAAGTGAAATTAATTTGTTCGTCTTAAATATCTTGCTCTTGAATGTTTCAGATGTTTCTTTCTCAGAAACCCGTTTTACGTGTGTGTGTGTCTTGTACATGTCTTTTGAAGAAATCATTACAAGCACTCTAAAGCGTCGTTATTAATCCTCTTTTTGTTGTTTTAGCTGACATTTCTACAGTGACACAGGTCATGCAAAATATGACACTCAGTGCATAAGGTAAAAATGTTCGATTTTCGCTGCCGCCATGTTCTTGTGCTCCGTTTGTTTTGAATACGTTAACTTTTGGACATCACTGGTCCATATTTCCATCTAATCTAGACGAAATGTTTATCATACTGTTGGTTATGCAGGTCTGTTTGATCATAGCGCGCAGATTTCATAAGCACCCCCGAGGGATCTCCTTTTCACAAAGCACTTTGTCGTGCCTTCACTCTCAGTCTGCGTCAAAAATATTTGTGTGGACTGTGATCATAGAGAACCCCGTCCCAATGACACTTAAAAATCACTTCGCCAAAAAGACTTCTCCCGAAAACGAGATTCGCCTGTTGAAACACTACAGAGAGTGATCTCCTTTCCAGAAACGAATTCTTGTGGAACCGGAGTTTGTCAACCGCATTTCCGGTGGAAAAAGAGCAGCCTCAAAACCAAAGGGTGCCACGAATTAACAAATTGATGAGAAAAAGAAAAGCAAAAGAAAAGGGGCGAATGCTTGTTTTTCTGTCTCCTGGGCTCACCCTAAAACAATTTCATATCTCGCTGAAAGCTGTAGAAAACCCTTTAACGGTTATTTCCTTGTGTGCTTTCGTGACCACTTAGAAAGTGTCGCAAATATCACCTTGTGACGCTCGGGCCTGCGCTGCACAGACGTAGGAGAGAAACGAGCGACATTTTAATCCTCGGTACGGTTCAACATATTTTTTTCTTTTCTTCCATACCTTTCTGTCTCCCTTTACCCCTTCCCTAGTGCAGGGTAGCAAACTGGATATTTTCCTTCCGGTTAACCTCCCTGCCTGCCGCCCATCATGTCTCTCTCTTGAAGAAACATGCAGCGCAATAAATTTTTACTTTTTGTGGCGAGATGCATCACTATATTTCCCCCGCTTCTGGTTGGGAAGCTACCGCCGCGCTTTTATCACCGTGTTTGGAATAAAACACTAAAAAAAGATATCGTCGGTGCCGTGTGTATGCGGCGCAACTCCTCTTCCGATTGCCCCGCCACGGTGGTCTAGTGGTTATGGCACTCGGCTGCAGATCCGAAGGTCGCGGGATCGAATCCCGGCCGCGGCGGCTGCATTTCGATGGAGGCGAAATGTTGAGGCCCGTGTGCTGTGCGATGTCAGTGCACGGTAAAGAACCCCAGGTGGTCGAAATTTCCGGAGACCTCCACTACGGCGTCTCTCATAATCATAGCTGGTTTTGGGACGTTAAACCCCACAAATCAATCAATCCTCTTCCGATTATAAAGTCATTTAGTTTTTCAACTTCGTAAAATATTTTATGCACCACCAAAACAGTTGTGCTTCAGCCAGTTGGCACGCATGATGTTACACGCTCAACGTTGGCACGCCAAACGCTGCAGAGCCCGTTCGGCTCCTTCCGGGGCGAATGGAGCCCGTTTACTTGCAGCGGCAAGAAGCGGGCAAAAGAAGAAAAAGAAAGGGGGGGGGGGGGGATGTAATTGGAGGGAGGGGGACGACAAAGTTAAGGGGTTGAAAAATGGAGGGAAAGAAAGCTACATGAGGTGCCAGACCTTACAGGGGGTTGATCTCGTTCTGCGCGCTGCGCAGGGAGTAACAGAGAGATGGTGCGTGTATATGGAAGAGGAACAATATCCTGTGTGGGATTGAGATGGCTTCGAGTCATTTGAAATCGTCAGGATTCGAGTAAGAGTTGTTTCCGGTGATTGTTTTGAGTTTCGAGGGCCATGACTTCTGGGAAGCTTATTCCGGCGTCTGCGTCTTCGGAGTGTCCTCAGGCCGGGCCTTGTATCACGTGGGAAAATTTTGGACGCACGTAAAAAGACCAAAATATCTCTGAAATAATATTACACGTCGTGCACGGAACTCTTAGAAGACATTGAGAAATCGTTATTTTTTTACGAAACTGCCTTGCATTGTCTAAAGACCTTAGTGGTACATTTGGAGCGGTAGTGGGGGTGGTGGTGGTGTTGCATCAGGCGATTTTAGCCTGGCGTACGAAGCCGCCATTTGTTCCATTCAAGTCTCCTAAGGGTTGACCAGGAATGTCTCAGCAGGAATCGATCAACCAAGAGTTTCTGAGGAAGTCTATCAGCAACCGTTGCAGCCTCTTCCTTACTGTCGTAGACCCTTCGGGGAAAACAATGTCCTCCAACATCCTGTGCGGAAGACCGCTCCTGTGAAGGTTGCGGACCATCGCAGCTCTTTCGTCGTCAAACTGCAGACACAGTCAGACAAAATGTTTAATATCGCCCATATCCCCGCAGAAGCCACAGCAGGGGAAAGCGGAATGACGCTTTCGCATATTGCTTCTTTTGCTTGAGGTCGTTATACAAACTTTCCCTGATCACGACGTCAGCAAATGGATATTTCGAAAGGTTAAAGTTAACCTACGGGGTCACCTCTTTTGTTCCACTCTTGAAAAAGATAAGTTCTGTTCACTTGTGCACTTTCTTTCTTGTTGCTTACTTATCCTTAATTGACGTCGTAATTATGTGCAGTGGAACGTACTCAAATCAAAGCTTATATGAACGATTTATATGAATGAAACGCCTCCTCATGAACGCGACATACACACTATCTTTGTGACTACGCGCTGCAACTGTTACGGTGCTCGGCTGCTAACCTCAGTGACGCGGATTGGATATTGGCCGTGGCGACTGCACTTCGATGGAGGCTAAATACTGCAAACCCGCGTACCTTGATTTAGCTGCACTCTAAACAATCCCACGTGGTCTAAATTTCCGGAGCCCTTCACTACGACGTGCGCCATAATTAAAATCATGGTTTAGGCAGGGAAAACCACAACAACGTCAATAATTACTATTGTTATTATTATTACCATAAATATTAACATTTTACTGCGTGCGTGGCCTAAATCTCCTTATTTTCACAGCAGGTACCCGTTTTTAAAAACGCAGAAACCTGCACGAGCTACCTAAATGTCTCAAAACCGGGATATCTGGTGCTTTACCGCTCTACATATACAACGGCTCCCTGTCTCCGGCACCTGCGATCTGCCGCGCATATACCTTTGTGTACAAACCACGACTATCCTCCTCCTCGGAAAGAACGAGAGGCCGGTTACGTCGGCAGGAAGTTGCTGAACAGCTTCGTTGTGTACAGCTGCGTGATGCATAAGTACCCCTACACTTCATCCGCACGAACTTTTCTGTGCGGTAACCTTTTGTTTTTTATTCTTCTGCGGGTAATGTACCTCCTCGCGGGAACAGATGAAACAGACGAACTCCTGCGAGGCGGCGCCACTACGGGTAGGTCCTTTAGCAAAGGAACGCGTATACGAGCGGCGCCTGTAATCCTGCATCACCGCACATTGCATGAAAACTAGATCAACGTGCCGGAGAAAGGTTGGCGGCGGCGTTGCTGACTCCGCAAATAGCGCACTCAGACGCGCGATCTTATTAGGGTTTGTGGCATAGCAGCGCGCGCGTAAGCGCCGTCGTCGACGCGTAAAATGCTTGACCGACCGCAGACACCTCGGTGCGACAAAGTGGCGGGGGACCCGAGCTTGAATCCCAGCCCAGCCAAAAGTTTGCGGCGCTTAAATGTAGCTCGTGATCCTGGAGGCGGCGTCCTGGATGTTCACATTACGCTGTCACTTACCGAGGATGGAGCTCCGGGTTTCAGTTCGGTGTAATGCACTCAACAAACAAAAACAAACAAACAAACAAACGACAACGACGACGACCGACGATGACGAAAAATATTCATCGGTCCCACGAACGCAGCGGTCCCATATCGACTTGATGGCCAAATCCATTCCAGTTTCATTTTTTTTTTGTCACAAAGCAAGTTGACTTGGCGCGAATTGCATCAATTTGTCTCTATTTTTTTTTACATCGCGTGACTGTAATTTGGCATATGGTGTAAAAGTAAACACGCACTCATTTGTGTGGATCATACCCGCATTTTGGTGGAACAACGCTGGACAGGCCCAGTGAAATCTGCAATGTCGGGTCATTAACGGTTAATTACCTTTCTAGGGCCATTTAAGTACGCATATCTACCTTCCGATGCATGGTTAAGAACATTTAGGAGCCTTATAACGGTACCGGCTGCGCACGACGTCCTCAGAAGCAATGCTGGAGTCACAATTTGCAGCACGTGAGCCATTTGATACTTTCGCCTTAACAGAACGTGACAATAATAATCACTACAACTGACGTGCCAATATGATCCAGAGGCACGACCGTAATCGATGACTGCTCATTGATTTTGATCACCTCTGATTCTTTAAGGCGCACCTGCATCAAAGCAAAATTGTGCCCTTGCATTTTTCCGCCATCGAAATTCGTCTGCCGTGGCCGCAAAACGCAAGCCGTGTTTTCGAGTTTAGTACAGCCTGGCGCAATACGTGCGAAGTTACCGCGTAGGCTACGTAGACAATGAACTTTCCTGTAAAAAACCCATAACGTGCTCCATACATTGCTGCATTTTGCATATTAGTGAAAAAAAATGTTCTCACTTTGTATTGTATTCTCGCCTTTTTTTCATATTTATTGCTCTGTATAATATTGCTATTATTATGAAGTGATGTTAAGTGTGACTTTTGTTTTGCTCTATAACTGTACTACTGCTGCTACCTGTACGGTCCCCAGGTCCTCTAAAGCTGTCTTTTCGATGGCTTTTTGCCTGGTGGAACCACCAACTTTTTGCGTTGGAAATAAAGTTCAAAGTTCAAAGTTTATTTCTCTTGTCCCCTCAGGCCGTGGGAACGGCAAGACAACCTGTTCGAGTAAGTTGATCGAGTAACACGTTCGGGCACATTTTCTCGTGTACAGCCTAGAGGAATGAAATTCACATCGAGGGAGCAGCCTGAGACTTTGTGACGGTTTATAGGAAGCTTGCGCAAGGACCATGCATGCGTCTAACAAAGTCATTTCGACGTTGCCTGTATATTTGTTTCATTACATCGAAATCTCTCTACTTCTTAATATGAGAGTGCGGACATTTTTTAAAACATTTACTTTTGTGCAGATTGCACATCTAAGGATAGCCTTTGCGAATACGCGACGTGCTAATCGCCTTTCCGCTGCTGATTGTAGTAAAATGTTGAACCTTATTCTCGACCTCCAAAGCTACACTCTCACTAGCTATTCAGATAGGGCCGGCGCCACAACGAACCGACACTGCTTTTGTACGGTCTACTTATGGTCCGCAGATTTCGACTCCGCCATTTACTAAGCCATAAATAACGAACCAAAGTATAATTACTTTATTACTTTAAGGCGTAAAATGCGCTTAACAAGCGTGCCTTTGTTTTTCAGAGGCCTTCACTTTCGAAATGACAGATTTGTAATAAGCCGCTAAGGCCGTCTTTTTCCATTATGGCCTAGTGGCGGTGACGTCCAAGTACTGCGTGCGAGGCCCCGCGTTAGTTTGTTATAGTCGCGGCAGAAGTACTCTGAAAGGCACGAAGTGCAAATCCACCATTGTACCGTGTAATGGGCGCATGTCAAAGAGTCCTCTTCGTTCAAGTTATTTCAGAGCCCACAAGCTTTTCCATCACATGTGTTTTTAATTTTATATAAATCGAAGTGCCGGTTTCATTCTTCCGCGCGATAAGAAGTTCTACCCAAAAGATGACGCACGCCAAGTTTTACTGAGTTTCAGTAAGTATTATCTAAATCTGTGTGCTGTATTTTCTATTTTATTATGCGCATTATATGCATACAAGTACCTCAGCCAGTTATTGAAAGGTTTGCGCACGCAGAGGTGTGACTGATGCTTTATTTAGCGTGACCTTCGTCCTCACGCCTTCTTTCCCGCGAGACACCCACTTCTTGTTTGGACTTGATATTAGGGCCAAACCTTCTTGTACACAGTAAAACGATGCAGCGCTAATGTGGCGGTAAAAGCAGAACAGCTGAGCTTCGGGAAAACGGAAGCTGCCCAATTGGCAGGCGACCGGCGTAAGCGGGTACAACCTGCAGTGTGCGCACGTCCGTTCCGTGCACGCGCCAGCCCGCACCGCTCCTCGCTGTCCCCGACCGGACGGTGTTGGTGGTGCGCATGATTGCCTTTCTGATTACGTGGTGCCCACTCGCACGCGCCAGAAAGGGAGGCCGCAGGTGTCTTGAAGCTTCACTCCTTCGTCGTTTCTGCCGCAGGATAATGCTATAGGCCGCGCGATGGTGCGGAGACGGCTGCGGCCGCAGGCCGTCCTGCGGCAGTACGCAAGCTTTCCTCTTTGCCTCTGCGGCTTCGTTTGCTTGTTCTTCCTTGCTTTCTTTTTTTTTTTTCTCGTGCGATTGTTCTCCGGCTACTGCCCATCGCGAGACTAGGCGGATTTACGTGCCTACCGTCTGCGAGCGCGTAAGCCTCTCGTCTCGTGAATTGAGGACTCCGGGACCGTACGAGAATCAGCCGACGGAATTCCCGCGCCCTATAGCATTCCCTCTCGATCCGCCACTCCTTTTTTTTTTTTCCTGCGCCTCATCTTTCCCTATATCTGATTACTTTTTAGCACCTCAACACGGCTGCTTTTGGCATTTCACAGTCAGCAGTTTTCCTATACGCCCGCAGATCCGGCGCTTCTAAGCGCGTGGGATCATTTTGTTCCATTTTTCATCATAGACGCGGGATTATATATCCATGCGGTACGATGTATATCTGCTTATGCAAAGTTTCTGCGTACACGGCTGTTTCGTGTTGCCGGGGGAGTTTCACGCGTTTCAAGCGAAACTTCTATTTTCCTAAAGCAAAAGCTTGCAAACAGGTTGACTACGCGCTGCCACTTCGTGCAGATAGGTATTGCTCTCATCGAGTAAACGCAGTAGCATAGAGCAGAGCCTTTTCCTTGACTTACTCTTTATTTTCAGTCATTCGAAATAGAGGCTTATTTAAGGGAAGAACATTGAATGCATCGTTGTCATGGCTGAACCGCATAGATAGATAGATAGATAGATAGATAGATAGATAGATAGATAGATAGATAGATAGATAGATAGATAGATAGATAGATAGATAGATAGATAGATAGATAGATAGATAGATAGATAGATAGATAGATAGATAGATTACGTTCCACAAAATATGTTACACTTCTGCATTGTAAACGTAGAAGCGCACGTGGCTCGCGTCAGCTATTAAGAGAATATGCAAAAAATTCAAGCCACTCCCACGCCATGAAATCGAAACAGCGAAGCTATTCTTTTATTGTTAATCATGGCGTAAGTTGCAAGGGTGTCAAGTTATTGATGTCAAGACCTATCACTGATGTCAGTCACACATTCACACTCTTCCAAAACGTTATGACCTTTATCACCTGGCAATGTGTCGTACTCTACCCTTCATCATTACCTATTGACTGTGCCTTATCCTTCACCATACACTTCTTTCTTTCTTTCTTTCTTTCTTTCTTTCTTTCTTTCTTTCTTTCTTTCTTTCTTTCTTTCTTTCTTTCTTTCTTTCTTGCGCCCCATGTAAATGTATCCGCAGCTGCGGGGATCGAACCCCGAATATCGAGATAAACCTCTTGTGAACTATATCACATATTGGGCGTCGCATGACAACCACCATGTAGTGGTGAGCCGAATGCATGAGCGGGTCGGTTTTTCCCTTTTGCATGACACGAAGCTAATCGCTTGACAACGCCGGCACACGTTCGCCGGCGTCACTGCTGAAAAACGTTCAGTGCATGTAACGTAGCAAACCCCTTGAACTGTTTGCTAGGTAGCGCTTCCCCCGCGTAATAATCATCAAAAATCAACACGAAAGCCAAGGGCGGGGTTTACAATATTCGTCAAAGTTGATTTTTATTCAAATTCGCAATAAAGAATGATAACGTTGGCAATTTTACGTGGAAAACTTCTCCGGAGGCTGGTTCTTCCTCACACCATGATTCCCTGCACTGGTGCTCTTGAAACTGCCGAACGCATGCCCACGTGACCCAAGTGTGGACCAAACAGCGACAAGTTCGGCAGCAAATACAAATTCCGCCTTTACGGGCAAAACTTCTCGCATCTTGCTCTGACAGCGCAAAGCGATCACGGTAGAATTCGAATCGGGCGCTTCGGAAATTCTTTGCGTGACGTCATGACCACGTCTTCCAATCACAACTTGCTTTCATTCATTCTTTGAAATCCCTCGCAGCTACTCGTTTTTGTTACCGCTAAAAAACAAAAAGAAATAAAGAAATAGCTACGTGCTCTCGTTCAATCAATTCGTTGAACGGAATCATTGTGCTGGTAGATTTTATGGCTTTTTGGAAACTCATTTTTTAAAATTCTTTCCATTCCGTTTTAAAGGACCTCTCGGCATCAATACCATTACTGTTTACGTGTTCACCTACATGTGTGCAGTATGAGCTAGTTTTATTTGCCTTTTTATTCACACCTGGGTTCTATTGTCCGGATGAAGACTGCCCAATGACGTATGTAAGGTTATCCAACAGCTGTTCGTACGAAGCTGTGGCGATTGTTGCGGCAACAGCCTGCGGAGTTAGATTGCCGTGCTGCCATGCAGCGTAAGCGCAAGAGGCTTTGACGGCAAAAGAGGACAGCTGCGAAAACAAAATGAGATACAGGTGTACACATTGCTGACTTGTGACTGCATGGTAAGATATGGTCCTTGTGGATTTTTAATACTTGTTAGAAGGTTCCAGTATGTAGACGCTGCAATGTCCAAATATATTAACCTTCACCTTACTTGTTCAGCGCAAAACGAGATGCCGTAGATGCGATGGCCGATCAAGTCGATGCTATCGTGTCAATTTCTACTACTCGTAAACGATTTCACTTAAGTGTGGACCTCTAATGATAGTGTTCTGCTTCTTGAGTTGCGCGGTTACACTGTGTGTGCCTGTGCGTGCGTGCGTGTGTGAGAGAGAGAGAGAGAGAGAGAGGAAGAGGAAGAGTGACATGTAATGGAGGTTATACATTTGGGTGAGCAGTTTTTGCGTGAGCACTTTGATTATTTTTCAAAGTCCTTTTCCCCATAGGCACGGGAGTTTACAGTAAGGTACGTAGCTCTTTATTGAAATAGACGAGAAAAGGTACAGGTCTATTTGCTGTTGTGTGCAAGCCACCACAGTGCCAAAGAGCGCCAAATCGTCGTGATATATCGGTGTCACCTGATAACCTTCTAGCATAGCATTTTTGCATAGAATTTCTAGCATGGGATATTTTTGGGAAGACACTCCCTGCGGCACAATTTAGAAGGTTTTTATAAGTGTTTTTTTTTTTTTTACAACGACCGCCTTCTTCACTAATGACATGTTCCGCACCGGGATTGCCTGAAATATTTTGGCACAAACGTTTTAGTGTAAGACGTTTGCTAATACGGGCCCAGAACCACAGCAAAGTCAATATCTTGCAATCCTTACGCCGCTTTCAGTTTCGCTGGCGCATACTTTTTGTGAGGTTGCAAAGTTGCAACTGTTCACTTTAGGCACAAATAAATTGAAGAATGCTTAATTTTGGCCATTGAAGGGCTACTCCCACAATTTTTCAGTGCCCACTGAACTCAATAAAGTTTTCAATACATGTTCTCTTCGGTACTGTAATAATACGTGTTAATACAGGCGGTTGCAAGTCGTTCAGTTTTTCTGAAAAGGAATTTTAAATTTTTTACCGGATTTCCAAGTAGACCACCCTGTGTTTTCTACGTCATTACCTTGAGCGCTGCCTACCAGCGCCGGCGGGCAGTTTAGAGCAAAACTCTGATACGTCAGCGCCCAAATCATCGCTCTCGAGTTCAGAAAAGCTGTCATAACACAATATATTGTCGGGTGACGTCGCCACTTTTAATTTCCTGACGCAAGCTTCATATTCCTGGTGGCGGGAAGGTTGTGATGTCATCGTATACGTTGGTCAAAGCTTCTGCCCGTTTCGGCTCGAACATTTCGTTCGTTCGGTTATTTAAAATTATTTTTGAGTTTATCATGTAACCTTGACGGTATAAGCGCGCCAGAACAACCGTCAAGGCCATGTGGACAGTCCATCCTGTACATCCTGTGAGGCAATTAGACACCTTATTTTAGAGTGCCCTGCGTACGTTTTGCGGCGTACATCGCTAATTAAGGTGTATAGACGTCTTGGTTTGCAGTGCGCGACCGTTGACGATTACCTGTTCTCATAGGGGAGTGCTTGCTTCTCGACGGGACCAAACCCATCGAGCATTATTGACATTTCTGGACGCTACTGGCCTGGCGTCTCGTTTATCGACATATTTTGCTTTTGTTGTGTTTTGTCTGCGTATTCGTACGTTATTAATGTCTATTTCCTTTCCTATTCCTTTTCCCTCTCCTCCTCCCCCATTTCCTTCTCCCAAAAGAGTACGCAGGCGTTGTGCCTCTCCCGGTGGCAGTTGTCAGCCTGCTCTATTTCGCTCATGTCCTTGTGCGTACATGTTTACATGCTAAATAAATAAATAAATAACTAAATAAATAAATAATCACGTAACGTACAGCGACACTAAAGAGTGATAAGATTTTTCTCATATCAGTATATCCCTGCTTCACAATGCCAAAAGCACCACTCTCACCGCGATAAAGCGCTCGGTAAGCGAGAAAAACGCGCAAAAGAAGATAATACAGGTGACGACAGCGCCTTGAGCGTCCCGCACCCAGTCGCTGTGATGTCATACATTTTGAGAAGTAATGCAGCGAGTTCCATAAAATTCCATTGAGCCTCTATGGCGAAAATACGACAAATGAGTATGAAATCCATGACGTCATGCTTGCCTACAGCTGCTGAGGTTTCGGCGCGAAATTCGATAAATCGATCGTCGGCCTTAATTTTTCTTCTAACATTCAAACCATGATTGCGAAACAAACGACAGTAGAATTTTTAAAGGACAATGTTCCAGTATAAACTGATTTGAACAATAATGAACAATAATGACATGTGCCATGATAATGACATGATAATGAACAATAATGACATGTGCAACTGGGCCAGATTTTAGTTATTCGCTCACAAGATCGCAGAACACCACGAGTCCAAAGAACGCACCAGGAAAGTTGTTTATATCAAATTAAGATTATTTCACACCTAGAAAACAGACGGAAGAGCGAATCTGTTCTTTATAGCTAAAGAGACCTACAACTGGCGAGAACGTGTGCATTTCGAAAGAACCTGAATTACGGTGCTGCTCTTGGCCACTGTTTGCAACATGTATCGCGTTTATGACTATAGACAAAAATTCTGATATATGTTTCACGGCGTTTTCGCCAGTGGTCACTGCATGTTTGAACAGTCTGACCGGTAAGCTTTTCGGTGAAACAAAGAAAAGGGGTACCGCAAAAATTGGTTGTCAGTCCTTTTAATCGTGACCTAACTAGCAAGGGCGTCAAATTATGGGTGTCATGACTTATCAGTTATATTAGTCATCAATTTCACCATGCCATAACGTATGTGCATACGTTTGTCAACTGGCGGTGTTTCGATAATCTACCCTTGATCGTTTTTAGATGCGAAGCAGCTTATGGTCGGAGGCTATGTCACTCCCTCCCTCCCTCCATCCATCCGCCGTGCGGCGTCCACAAACGCACTGCGCATGCGCATCCTCCTCTCCTCTCGGCATTCCTCCTCTCCTCTCCGAACGGCGCGCGTTGACTATGGAAACGCTTTTTCTTCGATGAACGCTCAGCTCGCAAGGAACGAGAACGCGCCCTCGCCCGCGAGAGGCAACGCTGACGCAGGCAGCGTCTGCTAGCGTCAAACCGATGCAAACGCGGTGAGCACCCCCTGTCCTGCTTCACATCGCCTCATGGTCCCCTTTAGCGGGAGATGGTGTAACTTTTTTTTTTATCATCCTACCTGATTCTTCACCATGCTCCATTTCATTTTATTTCCACCGTAAAATACAAGGGATTCACATTGCGAAGATGTACTCAGAATATTCGAAGCGCCTGAGAAAGAAGTGCGCCTACATTGCTTTCACGATGATTATAGTTTTCGCGAAAACAACCGTAGGACGTGTCAAGCTAAGAACAAACAAGTGGTATCTGTAGGGTGGCTACCCTAGTCCGAGTAACCGTCGTGTAATGTGATAAAGTTTATTCCACGAGTACATTTTTTACCTCAGGACAATGAGTCACAACTTACCCGCTTAAAAAAAAAGTAATCTTTGCCGGGTAAAAAATACATGTATTGACATTTGAGCCCCTGAAAGCACTTTTCTGCAAATTTCACGATTTCTTAAGTTCGTGGTTGCGATTTTCTTCTTACGAATTTCCCTTCCTTGGCTTAATTGTCTGTTTGCTCATTAAGTTGTTTAACGAGCCCTTGACCCCTTCCCTTTCGTTACTTCGAGAAAATGAATGTTGTCTGCTAACGCACCTGCGCCACCGTGGTGTGCTTGTGTGAACGCGCGCTTCGGGAAATGGCGGTGTCGGTAGCTCGAGGTGATTATTTCTGCTGTGCGACGCCAACTTCGACACCTGAATTTCTTATACACCGGCTCCCTGTGGATATCACGTCAAAATGAATAAGATAAAAAAAATGTTATTTGAGATTTGTGGTGTTGAAGCCCGTTGCACGAGTCAGAGAGGGCAGTGTTGTTGGTAAAAGAAAAAGAAAGACAAACGTCTGGCTTTTCACGTGAATAAGCAGAAACGTAGCTTACGAAGTTCGGAATGAAGACGAAGTTACCAACATATTTTTTAAATTCCAGAGCCGCCGCCGGCGACAACCACCAATGGCTCTGATCTGGCACAAATTGGCCTTCGGTGTTTCTCTACTCTTTTCTTACTGCTGTGTCGCCAAGGCGGTGGTCACATTCTCGCTGGACGGGCAGTGGACAGCCGTGAACACTAACAAATGTACGTATATGTGTGACACCATTTCGTCTTTCTTCTCTGTTGCATGCTGTTCGGACCACACTTATAGGAATTCTTAATAGCATTTTCTGGAAGGGTACAGACTGTGAGGTGCTTAAAAATATACGCTAAATCGGAGTTGGAACTTTAATTACTAAGATCGACTTATAATCAACCGATGTCCGTGGCCTCACGTCGTCGCATAAGATCACACATGAAGGAGGTGCTGCATGTATCAGTTAGGTGGCACGTGAGGTATATGGGTGAGGAAAGAAAGCAGACACATTAGACCATCGCAGAAGTTTCCAGAATCTTCCTGCCGAGATAGCGTTGCCGTGGTAATTAATGAAAGCAACAGTTCTATTCAAACTCGTTTTTCGAGACAAGAGCTACCTAACCATATGCATGAGATTTACGTGAAATCGTAGGCTAGTGACCAATAAGAAAAAACAATGTAATGTTGCAAACAAGCATACCCGATTCTAAGTGTAAGCGAACAGCCTTTCTATTACGGAAAGCGATCTTGTGAACGTAAATGCGCGCTTAAAGCACTAAGTCTTATGTGAAGTCATTAAGGTAAGGTGTTCCATTTAATTTTCGTAATCCTAAAGAAAACAGGAACGTTCATTAAAAAAAGAATTTTATTACGTTTGATCGTAATTCTTTTCTAAGAGCAGCAATGCCTGCATAAGAAAATGGGTCGAAGGAATAGCTCGTCGACGAACTGCGTAAGAGTACTGCTTGTAGAAAAATATTGCTCATACAAGGAACTGAATAAGAATACTCTCGCAGGAGCAATTTTGCCTGCAGAGTTATTGCATAAGGGAAATTGCTTGTATGAGCGATGTTGCTCGTGGAGAAATTGCGCAAAAGGAAAGCATCGGGTTGCAGTGAGGCTCGACATAATACTAGCGACGCTGAATAGCTAGTTGAATCGAGAATTCCCGAAAAAAGTGAAACCAGTTCCACATCTGTGAGATCTACGAAAACAACAGAGTTGGGACGACGCTTTCAGGTTAACTATTACTGTCATGTTTCACTGTCATCATCATTTTCACTGTCATAGAACTGTGGAACGAGAGCTAGGATGTGGGTAGGGGCTGGAGGGCAAGCGCGGGTCTGCTTTACCCTTCTGCTCAACCTGATACCTTTTTTTTATTTAATGGCTTTCTTTCCTTCATTTGCTTTCTGTGTTGTCCATCGCATAGTCCGTATCATCTTGCACTGTGAGTAGTCGATCAAGAGCAAGAGCACGTCCGCTTTTCCCTTGTGCCTGACAGCTGTTCTTAACTGCCAGCAGGACTAAATGCGGTGTTTACCTCGTCTCTAAGTAGATTGGCCGTTAAAAAACAGGCATTTGCAAATTTGGCCTTTAAACGCTAGCCAACACATCTGCAACGCTGCCGGAAACATATCCTGCAGTCGCCGTAAGCGGACGTGCAAAGTGGCTTGATAATAACGGGAGAATCGGAAAGATCGCTACATCACGCGATTGGAGCCATGTCTAAACATCGCACAATTCTCGCGCATTGCCGAGAGCACCCACAGAGTATGCTGAAGTGCCCACAGGGATTACGTATATTGCGCAGCCGCGTGTTCGACGACGCGCAGTTGTCTATTTCCGGTTTCGCGCGGCCAGTGGGTGCATATTTCGAAAACTTTCAAATAGCTCGAGATATATGGTGGATGTCTATTATAAAATGTGTGGTTTGTTTGGTCGTTGCGAATCTCAGACACAAAACTCGCAAGTTTGGGACAAATGCTCGCAATGAAGGTCCCAGCTGTCATTTTTAACAAATGACGAAGAAATCGTTAGCACGCACCGTTTGCATGTGTGGTCAATGTCGGACTGCCAACATTTTGTACATCAGCCATGACATGCCAGTGGCGAAAATGGATCACAGGACAAAAACAAGAATGTTTTAAAAAAAGCTTTTTCGAAGCGTTTGCAGCAACACATGGGACAACAATGAACTGATTGGACTTGCCAGGCGTATGGTCAGAATTTTGAGTAAGCAAGTTCGCTAATTTATACGTATCTTATACATATCTTATACAAATAGTCATGTTATTTTTTAATCCATTCGTCGCAAACACCTGATAAGTTTTTCCAAATTACCTTGCGTGGAAGCCTAATCAGTCTAAGCATATAACGCTTCGATAAGGGATAGTAAATTCAATGGTCATGGCCGTGAAATGATGTTCATTACCGATTTACTCATTCGCAATGCGCCGAAATAAAATAGTGCTACGTCGGATATATAGGTGCAACTCTTATGTAGCCAAAGAGCAAAACAAAATCAAACAAACAAATAGTTAGGTTAGTGTTGCTCAAACAATGTTGGCAAGTTCTCATTGGTCGCATTTGAACATAACGCAACGGAGGGTTGTTAAGGCATGTCAATTTTCCTTTGCCGGCATATTGCCTAACTATATTTCCAATTTAGTCTCCGCTTACATTCCTTGATCGTAGTTGTCGTTACCACCGTCAACGTGCGTGTACTGTCCACTCCGCTGTTGGCTTATAGAGTCAACTGTGGCATTCCAAGCTATTATGCATCCCTTCCTGGCCATAGGAGCGCGCAGAAGTGTGGAAGACCTCGTACGCAGAACATAAATATTGATGGCAGCGTAAACGCTGTCAAATGTAAATTGTTAAAGAGTATATCTATCGACTCATCCGCAGTAGGAAGTGTTGTGAGTCTCGGTTCATGAACTTCGCTTCGAAGAGCCCGCGAGCCTACCGTCATACATAACAAAATATGTAGGATATTCGCCTAGCTGACTTTGATTATGTTGTGCTCAGCGTGAGAGTTTTGAATTGGGTTATACATAAATGGACATAATTATCACACACTGAAATAGAAAAGCGACAAGCTCATATTGTTTATTGTGCACGGTATTATTTGTTTAGTAGAGGAGTCACTTGATTACCAATTACTCCCTCGCTTGCCACTTCATGTATTTTTTTTCAGCCATAAAAATTTCCGCCACGGTCCCCGGGGGTATATACACGGACCTGAAGAGAAGCGGCGTGATCGCAGAGCCTTACTACGGTTTCAACGACGTGCGATACGAATGGGTCGGCCGTGAAAACTGGACATTCTCAAGAAGTTTCGACGGTATGTACCTCAAACTCGCTTATTAGTTTTAATTTATTTTTCGTGGTATATATATCACTTGCAAGCACGCGTAATCCGCATAGCCTTGTTTATGCTTCCCGGTGATATCGCCTTTATTGAAGCGAGTTTCTCTTCACTGTGTCATCTAGTACTCCTGAGGTTGAGTTCTACCATAATGAGAAGAAGGCTTGGCCACAAACTACCACCGTCGTTGATAATCTACCTCAGCAATGACCGCTTGGCATAATTAACTTGTCCTATCGTAGAAAAAAGAACAGTGATTGGAAATTACTGTAGCGTCTTCCGGTCAACATTGACTCTAGAAGCGGTCGCATTCGTGCATATATTTTGGAGAACTCAACAAGCAACAGTACACCGAAGTTGTATGACAGCAAAGTGTGTCGTATAGAAACTCCATTTTTTCTCAAGGCGCCGTTGCTTTCGCATGTAAATCGTTGTCGTTCTCGGTAAAATTAGCCGATTTCCAACGGAGGCATGTGTTGCAGGTGCGATCCCAAAACCGAGCACATACGGTGGTGCACGCCTACAAAGTGGGCGTAAATGTGCCTCTGTGGCAGAGTGTCGGAACGGAACGAAAAACGAAAACGAAAAACGAAAAAAAACGATATTTTTGACCGGAACGAAAACGTAACCGGAACGTTATTTATTATTTCGTTCCGGAACAAAAACGAAATATTTTTTATCGTTTTTCGGTTCACGGGAAAACTTTACGATCCGGAACAACCGAGGTCATGCAACATGAGAAATAATGCATAACTCAGGGTTCAACGTCAGCTCGCATCTCGGGCAGGTATTTCAAAGGGAAAATGCGTTGAAATAATGCAGGAAATCAAGAAAGTGGCAACCATAGCTGTTTGTATTCAAGCGGAGTTTCGCGTGCCTCTCACACAGGCCGTCGTGGAGAGAGAGGGCTTTGTCGTCACTTATGTGTTGAAATTTTGGGACGAGCGCAAAGAGCGGCCACCGGAGCTGTACATGCTAGCACAAGTGGCCCTTGGTGTGCCAGCAACACAAGTCAGCGTTGAGAGGGCATTTTCGGCACTCAAGTTTGTTTTGTCAGAGCAGCGGTCTCGCTTATCGGCGAGTACACTTGATGACCTGCTGCTTCTGAAATCGTGTGCCCTCCATTGACGAAAATTCGGGATTGAAACTCGAGGAAAAATAAATGCCAAGTTTTTGTTGTGTCCTCGCTCCGAAACTTTTTGCGACTTCCCTCATGGTCACACCGCAGCTTTGGAACGTAAAACCCCAACAATTATTATTGCATTTCTATGTATTAGTTCAGTATTTTTTGCTGTTTTTTTAAAAGGTACTTTTAATATTAAGTATTTTGCTCCTTCTTATTATTGAAAAAAAGAAAAAAACGTTATGAACCGTTACGGAACGTTTATTTTTTGTTCCGGAACGAAAACGGAACGGAACCTTTTTCTGTGGAACGAAACGAAAACCGGAATGAAAAACATTTCGTTCCGACACCCTGCTCTGTGGATTCGTTATAACTGTTATCGCCGTAAAACATAAACGCTGTGAAGCATCGACAGCGGGCCCATAGTCCACACGTGTAGCGCTCCATCGCTTATTTACACAAGTCAGCGGATGCTTACTTTTCGTTTTTACTTCTTCATATAACATTTTGTTTTTCTTATTGAAACAATCGTAACGCGAAGAGAAGCGCGAAGGAAACATATAGCAGTGGAAACCAGGGATGTCTCTTTGCTAGTGGGATGGGATCCTTTGACATTCTTTTCTTGCACTGGTGTCTTAATGCGAATGGTGTCTCAATGCGAACGAGCGTTGGCCAGATAATGTCTATTGTTGTATTTTATGGAAACAAATAAGCGTTTGGCAGTGTAGCCAGGGTAGCCTCTTTGGTGTCTGGTGCACTGTTCCCGTTGTGTTTGTTTCATTTTGCGCTACGGTAGTTTCAACAAGTATTATTAACCAAGTATCCCAGGAGAAAGTTATCTTCAGTCAGACATCTTATTTCTCTCTCTCTTCCTTGGCAGTGCCTGATGCGTTGCTCAAACAAGAACGCGTGGTCCTCGTGGCTCACGGCATCGATACTGTCTGCAAAGTGAAGTTGAATGGCGTCGTTTTATTCGACACTGATAACATGTACGTGAGGTACATAACCGACGTGAAGGATGTCCTCCAGGTGGGCCCCACAGTGATCATTGTTCAACTCTACTTGGGATGTACAACTGCTTGTCAAGTACTTTCTGTAGGAAGCCTAAGAATTCCACGTCTATCAGGAAAATGTACAAATTGACTGGAAGTGACTTCGTTCTTTACATATCTTGAACTGCATCTCTCAGTGTTCCCTGGTTTGTTATTTTCCTTCGTTAAAGAAATTCAAACATGCTTAAAAGTTACATAAGCAACTCCCACTGAAATGGGAACTCGGCACTGAAGTTTCACCAACATTTTCATTTTGTTGCCGGTAGCCGTGTCCATGACGCCGCCAAGTGATAAATTGAAGAGCACCGGCGTGCCGATACCAGCTCTGTAGCAATCTCAATTGCCCTGGTCGCTTGATGGCCTCATTAAGTTCATGCTAAACAAGTCCTGCTGTATTTTTAGCGGTAGGAACTGTTACAATAACGCCATTGTGATGCATAACTTTCTTATTAAGTTCAGTAAAAACTCTGTCTTTATTTATTACTTGCTTGAGACGCGGCTCTGCCGTTGATATATATATATATATATATATATATGGGTCATTCCACGCCAACTGCCCCAGATGTGGCGCTCGACAAAAATGAACTTCTTTCGAAAAATTCCAAAAAATTACAGGGAAGTGAGCCTTACTTCCACAGCACTTTCCGGAAATATTTTGAGCAGGAAAAATTTTTTAAGCTCGTGAGGGTCATTTGAAATTCGCAAAACGGCCGAAAACAAGGCACCAGAAAAAAAATTCCTGAAAATCAACCAATGTGCCAATCGTTTCCAAATATGCATTTTTGCATTCTCATAGCATTTATCTTCACTTATAAAAATGTTTCACAAATTATGTTCATGTTCCTCACTGCTTAGGACCGAGGTGAAAATGGTAAAATTGCAGCGTTTTTGGGAATTTTTTGCTGAAAAACGATTTCGCAAGAAAACCTGCAAATATTTTTGTGCAACTGTACATAAGAGGTATAATGGCATAAAAAATCATTTTTGTCATTGTGACGTGCGAAGGCTCTGAAGTAAATGTGTAAACTTGACAAAAACGCCATTTTCTCCTATGTTTAGGCGTCAATTGCACCCTAAGGTGGTCCTTGAAAAAATAATCAGAACAGGGCGCATAGTTTAGCAATGTAAGCGCTTTCGAAAGAGCAAGTTTCATCGAGGTAATTTTCCTATTTTTGGAGAAAAAAATTTTTGAAGTTGAGTCCTACCACTGTCCTTCTATTGCTCCGTGATTCGCCTCCTCCTTATGGCTTGCTGGCGGGAAACACAAACCACCTTGCCTTGCCGCGTAAAATAAAAGGCAGCGTGTGAGCAGCTTGTGATTTTTCTATCTTTTCGTTCCTACCTCAACTTCCGTTTCCTATATAAAAAGCGACAACAACTCAGGGACACATTTAACTTTACGCTTGGCTTAGAAACCACCGTGTCTCCAAACAACGACACCTTTAGCGTGCTTCTCAGACAGTTAGAAATAATGAACACTAAAGCGTATTTACTTGCGAAGCATAAGAACTTTCAAAGGAGCAACTTTTATCAATGAAATTTGTGTTTTCATTAGAAAAACTTTTCCAAATTGTTTCATTTTTTTTTTTTCGTCCCGCAGTTTGATATCTCCTAACAGTATGTTGTCGGCCAATACAAATCAATTTACCTTGCCGCGTAAAATAAGAGATGGCGTGTCCGCAGCTTATGGCTCTGGAATCTTTTCGTTCCTACGTCAACATTCTATTCATATATAAAAGGCAACATGAAAGGAAGACATTTAACCACACGCTTGGCTTAGAAACTGCGATGCCCCCTTAATAACAGCGGTACATTTAGCGTGTTGCTTTGACAAGCAGTTCGCTGAACAGTAAACTAGGAAGGAACATGGGGCGTCAGCGTAGCCTCTAATAGTGAATCCAAATCACGAAAACACAAGTCCTTGCCTCGATGGACAGTGCAGCACGTGATGACGCGCCGCGTATTCATGCTACCTGCACGCGGTGTTGTACGGAACGTCGTTCCAAGGAACGGCGTTCTTGGAACGAGTTCCTTTTTTGGAGGAACTAAGGAACGCAATCGTTCCGTTTGGGATTAGTGGAACTGTGACGGGAACGCTTTAGATTTACGAAGGAACGGCAAATGGAACGGCGTTCCTTCCATACACGTTCCACTCCACGACGATCGCACGTACGCAGCATGTCATGCAGGGCGGACAGGCTGGTCTACATCAAGCCCTCCCTGGAGTCCCCGTTTTCCTTCCGCCACTATCGTCCCCTCATAGAAAATCATGCACGAAAACGCCATTCTAGAGCGGTTTCGATGATTCGACGAGGGCGACGCTTCCCCTTCACTGTGGCTGCACGACGTCGGGGTATCCCTCTACTTTTTGGCGGTGGCCACTTGATATGACCGCTGGACAAGTATTTTCCAGCTGTCAGCCAGCCATGTATGGGTGTACGGCAACGCGGGAGGAACTGCATGCAACAGCGAAGTTCCTTTCGTCCCTTATGATCCCGCCGCCAGGTCTCCCTCCGAACTAAAACACTGTCAACGCGTGCTTTACTATATCGCCTCTCCCTGCATAGGTTCTGAGAAGGCGGTTACGGCCATAGTTGTCAATACTTGTAAGACACTCTGTGCGTCAATCTCTTCGAGGTATTCTAATTGAACTGAACGGGCCGCGCCTAAATATAGAATCAACAGCCCTATGCCCTCGCCAAAAAGCAGAAACTAAAGGCTTTTCGAAAGGACATGTGTACGTGCTAAAGCGAAAGTGTGCTGAACATGCTTACGTGCGTGCGTGCGTGTTTGTAATGCTGAGCGAACTTAGCATCGCTCTAACTCGGACCTGGTTAATTGTGTTCGGAGATGACCAGTTTGTTTCTAATAAATACTATGGTTTCATTGCTATCATTAGCAAACGACCAAAAGGGTAGCTACGCAGGAATGCCCTGTTAATTAGTGAATTATGCTTGTGTGGTGTAGGTCATTTTCGGTTGGCGTCCAGTCAAATTATGCATGTGGGGCTCTTTATTTTCTTATTTATTTCCTGCACCACAACCGCATTTCAGTCTTACTTTAATGTCGTTGTGCCTACAAATTGAACAGGCAAATAATGCTTATTTCTAATGCCACGAAGAAAAGAAGAAAACAGTCGCTTGTTATTTAATTCGGCGGTAAACGCAGAAGATAGCATTATTAAATTTCCTCACGCCGGTATACACTCAACTCAGCTATAATTAACAAAAAAAGTTCAGTATATCACAAATGCTTTAAAGTGACGAGAACTAAGTAAAAGCAATATATCCAGAATTGCCAAATAGTTTATTAAAATACTACAAGGGCCACCAATTTTGAGCAAAATCGTTTAGGATCGGGAAGGCTGACGACATTGGGCAATCTTGTTCCAGTATTAGCGCGCAGTGGCATCGGTCAGGCACAAATCTTTATATGCTATCCTAAATCAAAAGGTCTATTACTAGCTTTTAGTGTCAGATGCACCGCTGTTGATGCACTGGTGCATGTGAGTAACTACCTATTCGCATATTGGAGGCGCAGTATCCTGGCTACGCATCTGAAGACTGAAGTGGAAAGTATTGCACTTGTAATATACTAGCGCCAAAGTTGCAGCGGGGTTGTCCGTAGTATGTTTGATGCTCCTTGAAAATATTTGCCTCGGAGCGTTTCTTTGGATGTTTCTTTGTCTCCAGATAATATGCCGCCAGTGACGTTGAAATTATTCAATTATACATAGGTAGATGCGAGATTTAATAGGTTCACTTTAAGTTGCCTCAGGATGAATTTTCAATTTCAGAAATCAAATGCAACGTCAATATAACGACACGTTCCCATTTTCGAAATGTAACTGGACGCGTTCCTTTTCTATTAAATGAACTTGTAACGGGAACTCATTACAAAATTGGGAAAGAACGAGGAAGCAGTTTTCGTTCCCGATTTGGAGGAACGTGTACAACACTGCCTGCACGTCGCCCGCGACCCTCACAAACACTGAGTTAAGCCGGTAGTGAGCACCTCACGTGCTAATGTAAATATTCATATGCAACCTCCTACGCGTGTAATTTCACAATGGGCCTCAGATCAATTTCAGCGTTTCACGTGCGCCACTAGGAGCACGAATTCAAAGTCCCACTGTCAGCTGTTATGCAAGCAAGCAAGGATAGACGAAGAGCCGGCGTCCAAGGTAAAAGAAAGACGGCTGAAGTAAACGACGGTTGGCGATGGTCAGGCTGCAATCAAATTGTTCTTTCTTGTTCCATACAGGTATCAGTGGTGTGCTATGATTGAGAAGGCAAATCATGCTCGGGATATAGAAAAAGTGCATGTTAACACACTGAGATATTCTATTCGAGCAGATGAGTCGGCTTGCAACCGCAAAAATCCTGATGTGAAGAAAAGCTTAGTGGTTTCCGTATGTGAGGGTCGCCGACCACGTACAGGTAGCATGAATACTGCGCTGTCCATCGAGGCAAGGACTTGTGTTTTCGTGGTTTGGATTCACTATTAGAGGCTACGCTGACGCCCCATTTTCCTTCCTAGTTTACTGTTCAGCGAACTGCTTGTCAAAGCAACACGCTAAATGTACCGCTGTTATTAAGGGGGCAACGCGGTTTCTAAGCCAAGCGTGTGGTTGAATGTCTTCCTTTGATGTTGCCTTTTATATATGAATAGAATGTTGACGTAGGAACGAAAAGATTCCAGAGCCATAAGCTGCGGACACGCCATCTCTTATTTTACGCGGCAAGGTAAATTGATTTGTATTGGCCGACAACATACTGTTAGGAGATATCAAACTGCGGGGCGAAAAAAAAAAATGAAACAATTTGGAAAAGTTTTTCTAATGAAAACACAAATTTCATTGATAAAAGTTGCTCCTTTGAAAGTTATTATGCTTCGCAAGTAAATACGCTTTAGTGTTCATTATTTCTAACTGTCTGAGAAGCACGCTAAAGGTGTCGTTGTTTGGAGACACGGTGGTTTCTTAGCCAAGCGTAAAGTTAAATGTGTCCCTGTGTTGTTGTCGCTTTTTATATAGGAAACGGAAGTTGAGGTAGGAACGAAAAGATAGAAAAATCACAAGCTGCTCACACGCTGCCTTTTATTTTACGCGGCAAGGCAAGGTGGTTTGTGTTTCCCGCCAGCAAGCCATAAGGAGGAGGCGAATCACGGAGCAATAGAAGGACAGTGGTAGGACTCAACTTCAAAAATTTTTTTCTCAAGAAATAGGAAAATCACCTCGATGAAACTTGCTCTTTCGAAAGCGCTTACATTGCTCAACTATGCGCCCTGTTCTGATTATTTTTTCAAGGACCACCTTAGGGTGCAATTGACGCCTAAACATAGGAGAAAATGGCGTTTTTGTCAAGTTTACACATTTATTTCAGAGCCTTCGCACGTCACAATGACAAAAATGATTTTTTATGCCATTATACCTCTTATGTACAGTTGCACAAAAATATTTGCAGGTTTTCTTGCGAAATCGTTTTTCATCAAAAGATTCCCAAAAACGCTGCAATTTTACCATTTTCACCTCGGTCCTAAGCAGTGAGGAACATGAACATAATTTGTGAAACATTTTTATAAGTGAAGATAAATGCTATGAGAATGCAAAAATGCATATTTGGAAACGATTGGCACATTGGTTGATTTTCAGGAATTTTTTTTCTGGTGCCTTGTTTTCGGCCGTTTTGCGAATTTCAAATGACCCTCACGAGCTTAAAAAATTTTTCCTGCTCGAAATATTTCCAGAAAGTGCTGTGGAAGTAAGGCTCACTTCCCTGTAATTTTTTGGAATTTTTCGAAAGAAGTTCATTTTTGTCGAGCGCCACATCTGGGGCAGTTGGCGTGGAATGACCCATATATATATATATATATATATATATATATATATATATATATATAGTGAAGTAGATCCTTCTCCGAACAGTACAACGGAAGATTTATTTGATGCAACGTTTCGACCGGAGTCCGGTCGAAACGTTGCATCAAATATATCTTCCGTTTGTACTGTTCGGAGGAGGATCTACTTCACTTTACGTAACGCCAACGGCCACTCCTCGCCATCATGCCCGCCATATATATATATATATATATATATATATATATATATATATATATATATATATATATATATATATATATATATATATATATATATATATATATATATATATATATATATATATATATAGGAAGCTATACTTCATTTGCACTTCTGTCACGTTTCCTGTCGTGTGTCGTTCAGAGTACAAGCAACGTCATCAGGGTGATGTGCGAGTCCCCGGTGCTGTACGCCTTACGGAAGCACAAGGAGCAGGTGCGTTCGTCCTACCCAGTATACCCACTGTGCCCACCGTCCGTGCAGAACGGCCAGTGTCACGTCAACTACATCCGCAAGATGCCCTGCTCCTTCAGCTGGGATTGGGGCCCCTCTTTCCCTTCCACCGGGATCTGGTCTGTATGCAGAATCACCAGTGCCTGAATGTTCTTGTCAGTTGCCGCCCTTGCACGTAATGAGTTTTACGATCAGTTCGCTCGCTTACGCAGAGCTTGTTGTTGGGCGAGTTGGTTGAAATTATGGAAACACACTTTAGCGCATAATGGATACACAAAGACTTAGGAAGAAAGAAAGGAAGCGAAACGTCTGTCACTAAGCTTCGACTGATTTTATTATTGCAGCAGAGTCGAGATTTGCGATAAATTCCCATTCCCTGCATCAGTGTCAGCAAGCGTTCGCAAGAGAACTCTTGGAGGCTTATCATCTAAATATGATGGGCACGAGAGAGAGAGGGAGAAAAAACTTTAATAACTAAGGGATATTTGGGTCCCCGCACGACCTTACTGTACTACACGTAACGTATTAGTGACACGTCTGCATTTCATTTTGAAGGTAAGATTAAGCTGCTAGAAATGCCACTGTTGCATACGTGCGCATTTGTTGAAAATCTCGGCTCTGTTACAAGAATAAAATTGATTGTAGTTTAGCACGTTACCTCGGTGCTTCTTTCTTTTCTTTCTTTCTTTCTTTTCTTCTTTCTTTTTTTCTTTCTTTCTTTCTTTCTTTTTCTTTCTTTCTTCTTTCTTTCTTTTTCTTTCTTTCTTTCTTTCTGGGTATTTGGATTTCCAATTTACGCTAAAATGTGTTCCCGTGCCGCTCCTTTACATTGTATTCTTACAGCTTCTCTTTGCTCCATTGTTCGACTTTGTCTGGTAGGGCGTGTAGTTTTACATCTCTTTTCTTTCTTTGCCATTGCTAGTATTGCTGCTACGGTATGTTTATTTTCTTTATATTTTCTTTAGGTAATGTGCGCTAGTCTCTTTTGCTTTCTTGAACAGCCTCTTTTTCATTCGCGTTATTTCTAACCGACCCTCCCAAAAGTGTGGACAGCGGTAATGATTTCTACAATCGCGTCATCTAACCGCCCATTTCTGTTTCTTTTTGTTTTTTGTCAGTGTATGTAAACGTAACAGCAGATAATGGCCACAATTGTTACTATAGTACTGCAAAAAATGAGACACTCAGCTCACAAAACTGAGCACTTTGGGACTAATTCGGCTGACGGTTCTTTTTTTTTTTCCTTTCACCTGCAGAGAGCCAACTAAAGCAGTTCCGTAGTAACCCTTTTCAGTTATCGATAGTGAGAAAATGTAAAAATCCAGCTCACGTTTATGTCGTTCTAAGCTTCATCGTCAACTTCCATGATGTTACGCGTGTGAGTGTGAGAGAGAGAAACAAGGGGAGGAAAAGGCAGCGAGGTTAACCAGACGCGCGTCCGGTTTGCTACCCTACACCGGAGGAAGGGGGAATAGAGATACAAAGAGGTAGAGGAGAGCAAAAGAGGAGGGCCGCTCCATCCCAAAGTACACATTGTCACATGGGTATTTGGATTCTCTCAGCAGGATGTAGATTCAAGCCTTGAGGCATGTTTCCCAGGCATAGCGTTGGGCATCAGATAAGGAACGCATGTGAGGTTTATGAAGACGCAAGCAACCGTAAGGCGTAACCCGCACGTCGAACAGTCTACCGAATGTAGTAGCAGAAAACATCGACCTGGATAAGCTTCGAAGGTGTTATTGTCCAGTAGTTCAGTTTAAGTGGTCGGTCGGGATGACAGCCCAAGGGGCATGAGAACGTTCCAATGTGCGATGGCATACGAATATGATGGTCTCTTGTATTTAGCGGTGAAATTGGCGCTTCTGTTGAAAATTATTTCTATGGCCCATTAACGGTATGCAAACAAGGAACGCATTGCGTCCAGTGTAATTTTTTTTTTTTTGAGTGGCCGGGCTCATAATCTGAAACATAGATAAAGCGGTTTCAGTGTACGCAGAACAAAATTAGTATGTGAAAAAAAAAGTACCTTTAACGTGAGGCTGTCATTCTAATTTTGCAAGGGATATGGCAAAGACCGGAAAGCGAGGATAGTAGAGTGTGGAAAAGGACAAATTATTCAAAAAGATACTTATTTATGTATTTAACTTAATTTCACATACAATAGCCTGCACGGCGTGCTGGTCAACGGTCGTCACTAAGTTTTACGAATACCATACTACGTGCAGGGAGGGAGGCGTGATAATTTTATAACCCGCCTCAGTAGCATAGCAGGCAGTCCTGCGCCGCTGAGCCGGAGCATGCAGGTTTCGTTCCAGGCCATGGCAGCGAAATGCAGGGACATTTGTGTACTTACGTTTAGGCCTACATTACAGAGACCCAGGTGGGCGGAATTAAACAGCTGACCCTCACTACGCCGTGACGCACAATCATATCGTGGTTATGATCGAATATACTGGAATAATTAACAGTTATTGTTATTTTGGTGACTTGCACGTTTTGCATTAGTGCGCCTGTAACTAAATGGTTTCTACCTTTATTTGTTCGACGTTAAGATGTTACTTTTCGTTTCTTTTTAGGAAGCCAATTGAATTGCAAGGGTACAATGGCGTAGTAATCAGGGACATCCTAGTAGCGCCCCATCTTAAGGGTAAGCTCTCCTCGTGTCTCAGCAGTCGCTAAGTTCTTTTGATTTTTTTTTCAGCGTGTTCGCGCGCGACAGTTTATTGCTGACAATCTGGAACTCTGATCGAGCTACTAAGGTGCAGAACACAAACAATATATTGAACTGCTTGAACCACTGATATAATGACGATAGTTGATGTCTGTTGGGGAGAAGTGCTTCTTGGTAGGTGCTAAGGCTGCGATAGAAAGCGTACCAAATTGTCACGGTGACATTCTATAAGTGCGAGTATTCTGTTGCAGAGCGAAACTTCTGCCTTTAAGGTATGGGTCGAAAGGGAGAGTACTTTCGCTTACACCTGTGTGTGCTGGAACTAGGACTCATTGACGTAGCCACACACAAAATGAGCTTTCTGTTTAATTTTACGGGCACCTAGCAAAGCGCCTTTCGGGACACGCGCACAGAGTGTAAGGTGGCGGTGCATTCGATACGAACATAATCTACCTAAAGTTCATGGAAGTATTTAAAAATGGTAACCGCGCGCCCGTGTTTCGAATGTGCTAACGTTAATGAGTTCACAAGAAACACCAAAAATTTTAAAATAATCTATTACTCTTGATTATTTAGTGGAATCGTCACTTATGTACAATTTGATATTTCAATTTTTAACGAGTAGTCCATTCGCAAAACATTTCGCTGTATCGAGTATCTTTATGCGGTTAATTAAAAGTGTGCGTTAAGCCCATACTTATTTTGAGAGAATTTTAGCTTATGTCTTTTTTTATTGAAGGATAACATAGCCATTGACTTAGCCAAAAGGCGAACGTAACTACTCTGCGAACTTCATGTCTGCCCTGCTTCTCCTTTAGCTCTCATAGCAAATATAGCTTTTGAACACTAAGACGCACCTTTATCAGCAGGACGCCGTCTGATGTTGCTGCTGACCACGCGCGTATGTCTCGACGCTATATGATAAACGAAACTTAACGTTCTGAGCTTCCAGACATGTCTTCGCTCGTCAAGAGTCGTAGATGTTCGTTGTGCTCGAAATTTTTTTACATTACTCGTAAGCTTTCATGCTGCCCTCGTCGCAGCCGTTTTCATGAGTGCGCGCAGGACAGCCACTGCCACATCCCCAGCGCATAGGTAAAGACGGCGTAGGAGCAAGAAGAGGGGGTACCTTTGTATTTCGAGATTAAACGTAAATAAAAGAAAGAGAAAACGCTATTTTTTTTTCTTTCAAACAACGTATGTAGTTCCGTCTCCTCTGAAGCCACCGTAGAAGGTCTGGCTCATGTGTTATCTGTTGTGTTCTACGTCTAACAAAACTGCGTGGCAGCACGGGTGAGCGAATAAATGTTCACTGGGACAGTGAATTGTCTCTGTGGATGGGAGGGTGCCTCCTTCCAGGAACCCTCTGGCCTGGCCCGATACCGGGCCAGGACAGCCAGTTGACGCTGGTCGTCCATATTCGGTTTCGAGATCGTGGCCTAGGCAACGAAAGAAGCGAGATAGACAGCGCTCGCCTCTCCCGCTCTCTTTCTTTTGCGGGTCGTCCTGAGCCCGTACCACCGTTCCAAGCTTTTAACGCTACTTAATATTCACGCATTTCTTCCAGATCCTCGCAGCAAATCTGCGAGGTGGATCCTCAACGTGAGCGTGTTTTACGATTCGTCCATGAGCGAGATAAGCAATGGCACTGCCTGGGTCAGCCTGGACGGCACCGCCCTTTTAAGCAAGCCTGTGACGATTAAGACACGCACGGCGCGGGAGGCGAGGCATGACTTCTCAGTTGTGATACCTGAGGTAAGCACCGCCTGCCTGCCGTCTTCTTCAACGCCGCGCATGCTTTGTTCATCTCGTGTGTTCGTCTAAGTTCTGAGTACTCGTCAGAAAACTAATGTTCGAGCTACGAGCAGGCAGGTGTGTCCATAACTGTCTGGGAGTCATCCTTTAGCGGCGACCAGTCGTAAAGGAGAAGACACATTAGGTCTAAGCACGCAAGAGTTAGAAGCTTAACAACTTTGCTTAGTTATAAACAGAATAGGAAAGAACATGACCTAGGCAAGACGACATTGTTTTAACTTCAACAATCCCAAGTTTTTTTCAACGTTTTCTACATTGCTTCACCAATGAGACTTTTGTCTTAGTCATGTACTCCGCATTAGCTAGCGCGTGAGAGACGCTTAGCGCCGCAAAACAGGAAGAGAAAGGTGTGGATGTTATGCTTTATTTCGAAATAGTCATAACCTGCGTTTTTTTTTTTATTACAGAAGAACGTATTTCTTCACGTGTTGGTGTACGTTTCGCAGTCACTTAGATTTCAAAATAATCCTTGAGTATTAACGTTATGAATATCAGTGCGATCATTACATTAGAGCAAGAAAGAGAAGCTTGGTCGGGGCTTAGTCTGCACCGGCTGGCAACATGGCAACACTCGTTAGTTTAAAGACGCAAGCGTGTGGTCGGCTTTTGTTTCGCCTGCCTCTTTATTGTATTTTTTGCAGCCCCAGATAAGTGCATTGCTCATTTTCGCGTTCTTTTGTTTGTTTTTTATGGTGTTATGTGTAGCGTAGTTAGTGAATGCATTTCCTTGGAACGGATATTGAGTTCATTGTCGCAATACACGTGCAGAATAACATCTGTGGCTTTTTGCTCGCGCGCGCTTCCATGGAACGAAAGCCCGAAAAAGCGCGAAATGGCCGATGGCGTTTAGTACATGCGCTCTTAATATATGACACTCCCTAAAGCTCTGCTGTCATATTACAAAACTCTACATTCGTCCCAGGCCCACGGAACGCATTCCTCAGATGGGACAAATCAAGGTAGATCATCCCAGAACAAGCGCTAATCCTCACCTAAAGTGTAGTCACTGCGCACAGCATACACATAATCAAAACTATAGGAGTTGCGGCACTCATACCTCGCACATATGGCGTGAAACACTGCAGTCGTCGTCATCTTGCAGTGTATATTATTCACTGCAACTGATCCAGCAGGTCCAGAAACTGGTCCTAACAATACACTTTCGTTCCGAGTCAGCGCTTGCCCATTGCTTGTCCCGTTTCGTCGTACTTACAACAGGTCTCGTTAAACCTGCAAATTGCATGAATCAGCTAGTGCGGCAACGCGTTCTGTTCAACATCTCATTTACGTTAATTCACGTGATGTTCCGCTTGATGTGTGCAACCGTCCACCTAACGCTTTGCCGCAAAGCTGACCCATTCGTGAAGTGCTTCATTTTAAATGCAGCGTTCCGCTTTTCTTCAAGGTAGATTGCCAGTTAGGCAACACGCCATCGTTGCATCGCGTTTTAAACCCGGTGGAAATCTTATTTACCAGATACGTGAAGTCACCTTTGCGTAGCGTGCGTGGAGCCTTTGTTTGAGCACCTTTCTCGTGGTTATTAGTGGCCGCGTTTCCCTCGCTTCCCTCGCAACTATAGAACGTTAAGGAGAACCTGGCTTCGGTTCTAGTCGACCGCTAATGCTCACTCTTCACAGAGATTCAGATTTCATCATAACGACATGTCAAGGCCTGGGAATTTTCGTACACGCAACTTGCCGCCGCTGCGATGGCATAGTTCTGAAGCCACCTAAATTACGCCGTAAGGCAGTAATTGGTAAGGAAAGATGCGTTTGTCTTGTCCTCTAAAGCATTCTTTACCTGGAAAAGTTTTTAAATGCGAAGCATTCCTTAGCGAACTTTGGCGACTTTGAGCGTGTCTATCTATCTATCTAGCCGCCTACGATTTTGTGCTCTCCTGGCCGTTTCGCTAATGGGATGTATGCGAAAATTGGTATCGCACAACATGACTGCCTGGCGAACGTAAATGACAGGTCGTAACATGAAAATCATGATATGCCTGTCATGAGTGGCATGATTTACATGCCACGGTCTTGGTGCTCTCCTGGCCGTTTCGCTAAAGGGATGTATGCGAAAATTGGTATGGAACAACATGACTGCCTGACGAACGTAAATGACAGGTCATAACATGAAAATCATGATATGCATGTCATGAGTGGCATGATTTACAATGATTTACATGCCCCGGTCTTAGTGCTCTCCTGGCCGTTTCGCTAATAGGATGTATGCGAAAATTGGTATGGCACAACATGACTGCCTGAAGAACGTAAATGACAGGTCATAACATGAAAATCATGACATTCATGTCATGACCGGCATGATTTCCATGCCACGGTCTTGGTGCTCTCCTGGCCGTTTCGCTAATGGGATGCATACGAAAATTGGCATGGCACGACAAGACTGCATGACGATCATAAATCACAGGTCATAATGTGAAAATCGTGACATGCATATCATGAGCGGCATGATTTACATGCCACGCGTTTCGTTAATGGGATGTATACAAAAATTGCTATGGCACAACACGACTGCATGACGAACGTAAATGACAGGCGTGTATGACCGGCATTGTTTACATGACACAGTCTTGATGCTCTTGCGGCCGTTTCGTTAATTTCATATGTACCAAACTCGGTATAGCGAGAAAACAATGCAAATCCATTTTACGTTCCTGATGCGTGCTTCGCATTTCCTTGATTCCCACTGCACGTGGGATCTGCCAATTTTTTTTTTTTTTATTCTGTGGTGCCTTCTCTAACGTTATGGCTATGACGTCGACAGTGCGACAGACGAGTAAGCTTGCGCTGCTCGAGGAGTATGCGGAAACGACGAACGTGCAATTTGATAATGGACATGAAGTTTTCTTAGTACTTTTCTTCCAAAGGATATACAAGTAAGTTTGGATTGCACGCTTTGGATTGCACGCTCCATATTCGGTATTAAGAGGGCTGTCGAGTCGGGGTGATGCAGGGAGTACACATAAAGGCCAGCGATATCTGCTTAACACAAGTTCTTTAAAAAAGACTGAGCCAGTTTCAAGAAGCTTCATCTAAGCATCTCGTGTACTGCCAACGCCATTACATTTGACCTTTCGCCTTGGCAATGTCATTATATTACGTCCCATTAAGCAGACATCCCGTACAGATTCCGTATTACTGCTTTGAAAGAATGCCCTTATCATAGATGGTCTTCACGCTTCCATTCGGAGTCTTTTCCTTTCGACCAACTGGACTAAAATAGTGGTACTGATGCGCTACACGTTGTGTGGCGTGACCGTGTTATGTCTTATCCACGTCTTAAAGCAGTCCATCTCTATTAAAGGGAAGCGGAACAGTGTTTCCCGTCGCACACGGGGTCTCACTCTACCTGCTCGTTACGACGTACAAGGTTTTATCAAACACGCTTCGACAGCAATGGTGGTAATTGGTTTTCTTTGCTCCGAATTGACGCGTCGTTGCAGTAATTTTATAAATTCACTGAAACATAATGTAACTTTCCCGTCAACTTTATTGTAGCGTACTAGAGCGACTAAAATGCCGCACATTAATTTTTCACGAAATGACCACGCTAGACTAATCATAAGCACTGGTTTTCTCTCACCTTTTGGAATCGCCATTTTACCTTACTCGTCTTCCACACAATCAAAACAGGCTAATATGACACACACAGGTGGGGTTCCTTCAAAGTGCGTCCCATAGTCGATTCTTACACAAGCCTGTTTTGTAATAATGAACAATTTTTCTGTGCTGGATCTAGCAGCTGGATGGAGCCGATGTCTTGACACGCCAACATCACTTCCTTAAAGAGTGCCTGAAGCGGTCTCTTTACATAGCGTCACTAATTAGGCTTCGTCATTATCAAATCATTCGTACCATAAATTAATCGAAGCACCCTGCAATAAGGCAGCTATGGGCTTATTTCCGTAATTTTTCTCCTAACCCTCTTCAACTCATTTAGCTACGGGGTGCTCGCTAGCGACGGCTGCGCTTTCCACGACAACCGCTGTAATAACAGGCGGCCAGTCACTACCGCGACCTACGAGGGTTGGTGCGCCGGCGGCGCGAGTCCGCGCCGCCAGGTGCCGCGACGATACCGGTGCCTGGCAAGGAGGTTTTAAAAAAATTTTAATTTTAAACCTCCTTGGTGCCTGGCCGCGAACGTTTTCTCCGGTGCTCATGACATCAGTGGGGAAAAGCCAATCACGTCAGTCGTTGCGCGCTCCATGCACGACTCACGGGCAATTGTCCACCTTTATGTGAACCCCTACAGGGATTTATCCAGAATTCCGATATGGGGTGCGGGGGGAAGGGAGGGGGAGAGGGGGCTGTCATTCATGGTGTCCCTGAACTCTTGTTTTGTTTGAACATGCCGAAAATGCATTTTCTTTTCAGGGAATGAATGTCGAACGCTGGTGGCCCTCTGGCTATGGTGACCAGAAATTGTACAATTTGAATGTCACAATCTCCGTCAACGGGCAAACGGCAACAAAGACCGCGAGGTTTGGCTTTCGAACGGTAGAGATAAACCAAGACTACACGGGTGAGTTACTCAATTGGGTTGTCAAAGTATCTCGTTATATTTGGGCTTCGGAAAGGTGCTCAAAGTTGTATTGTATTTGAGGGCCAATCTTTCATGCACAAGAAGGCTGCTAGCTTCTCTAAAGTACTCTCTTAAATTTTGAAGAAATCGCTCAGTTGCGGTCTCCCAACTTTAAATATTCGTTTCTCGTAACATCAAGCAGTTTCGCATTCTTTTTTTAAAATCTTACTGCGTTTTTTAAGTAAAGTGTTGAATTTTTGTGCATCTTTGTTGTGTTTTCTTATATAAGCCACGCACAAGGTGTAGACAACATTTTATGACATTCAATTCATACTACAGCCCCTGCAATTATATATTTGATCAAGAGGGAAACACCTCTCATATGATACAAATATAAAAATAAACATAAAACGTTCAATGAAATGCTGCTTACGGTTCAACAGGTACTGTGGTAGATGGAACGGAATTCTATTTTGAGATCAACGGCGTCCCTATCTATGCCAAGGGTAGTAATTGGATACCAGCGGACAGCTTTCCAGAAAGAGCGACGGATGAATATGTCCGAGACTTGCTTCTTTCTACAAAGGTAATTATCCATAGTTTCTCTTGCTCTTGATGACGTCACTGTTACCCACGTGACAACCAATTATTAAAAGGCCTCTTCGAGTTCATGTCGAAAATATCGAGCGAGCATTTCGATCCTCCAAAGTGGAGCCTCGCGATGGGCGTCGTAGCAGATCAGAATTGCACCAATCGTCAACAACTCGCGTATTTCAGCAGAGTAGCTTACATGGGATTGCGGTTGCCATCGTAAAATTCGTTACGGTGGGGCCTAACATCGTGTCGGCATTTATTAAAAAAACCCATTCCTACAAGTCAGGAATAATGACATGTCACAAGTTGTACTCCACTGTAAATCTGGTAGACCTTTTATTCAGGCTATGATGAGGTGGTTATCACCAGCCGTTTTCGCAACTAGCTGTTGACAATCGCAGCAAGGTGAGACATTGGGTTGGTCCTTTTTGCATGGTCGTTATCTGTTGGGCTGTCCTTTTGGGTTAGCTCGAAAGGATAGGCCAACATTCGGCTCTCCTTTTTGCATGATTGTTATCTGGAGCAAAGCGAGCGCTTTGCACTAAAGTCGTAAGCGCGTGTGGTGTCGTTCTCGCTCCCTGCGTCTTTCCTAACATAGTGTACCTGTAGCTCTAGAGCACTTTAACAACCTGACAAGCATAGCTCGAAGGACAAAAGTTTTCTCAGCGGCAATGGGTTTCTTCCTTCATTGTGAATCTTAGGCGCTACGGCACATTTTTCGCTGTGTACAGATTACTGCATACGTCATTTCTAGTGTTGTAGCTTTTGCTTTTCTCCTAATGGTTGCTCTGCATTTATGCACCTTATAATTAAAGGTAGGCATATGCCCTGTGTATGGATACAGGCATACCTATGCAGCTATACGGAGTTTTCTCTGGGGCATCCCTGTAAGCCTGTACTGTCCTTGCAACGTTTACAATTTTTTTTTACTTTACGATATCCGTTTCTGCCTTTAGTTTTCTCTATACTGTGTCTGTAGTCCTTTTGGCGTCTGTCGTGTAGCATATAACGATGCGCCAAACTCCTTGCAAAAATCGGCGTACTTCCAATGTATATGGAGAGGGCGTGGAACTGGCTTTACTTTGTTTAGTCTTTTCAACCTCCTTACTTTATTAATTTGCGTCACGAATCTTCTTTAATACATGTGTGCGTGCGTGCGTGCGCGTGTGTGTTTGAGAGAGAGAGAGAGACTTATTAAAGGAATGGCAGAGAGTTCGACCTAAACCTGCGGTCTGCTCTGGCCTGTTACACTACACTGAGAGACTGGTTGATTTCTGGGATTTTACGTCCCAAAACCAGATATCAGTATGAGACGCCGTAGTGGAGGGCTCCAGAAATTTCGACCACCTGTGGTTCTTTAACGTATACACTGACATCGCATAGTGCAGGGGCCTCAACATTTCGCCTCCATCCCGCGACCTTCAGATAAGCATCCGATAAGCACCATAGCCCCTAGACCACCTTGACGGGGCACTGAGAGACGGGGATGGGAAGACAAAGAGACATGAGCATCCAAGTATGGAGAAGGAAGCGCGTATGTAAGTTCATCACGTTCGGGCAACCCTATAGTTGTGCCTCTACTTCAGTAGCCACGTGAGAAAATGCGAGCGCTATACGTCGATATGAGGAAGTGCGCAGTGGTTTTAAGCGATGAACGCGCCCTGTACGCTATACATAACAAGGTTCCCGTACCACCGAACAACGCTGATAGTGCACGTTCCAGATCAAACGTGAGTTATGTATGAGAATAGGGATCGCTTCCAGTTCATGGAATTTCGTGCGCTGCACCTGACGCGTCGAATTAGACATCGAATGTGCTCCTGGAACTGTGCCCAAATAGCGAGCATTGAACAAGGAATGATGTTTGCTGTGACAGCAAGGTGAGCTTGTTCCGAGCGGGAATGCGACTGCAGCGGCAAACTTCCGCGTCAGCCGTCGCCTCCTTCGCCGCGAACGCATCCGCATGAAAGGAACGCTGATACGTGTATGTGTCCATGCAACGGCGAAATTGGCGCAGTGCGGTGGGCGCGATTGGTGACTCCACGCTCTTTGTGGGTGTGTAGTATTTTCGACGCAATCGAGCTTTGCGTCAAGCGACGCTCTACCGGTGGAAGCACACTGGGGCTATGGCACTGACCTTTTCTTGTGTTCGGAGCAGTGACAGATTCTACTTGTGCAGGCGACCGACGACAACACCAATTACTACGACGGCAACATGTGGAATAACGATGCTGCGCGAAAAATAAAAAAGAAAATAATGGTGTCACTTTGGACGTGTATATTCCTAAGAAATGTAGGCAGGTGCAAGTCCTACACAACATGTCAGCGCAGGGCACCGAGCACACGCTGGCACATCGGTTTCTTCAAACTTGCATGGCTAACTCCGCAGAAGACATTGAGTGGCATGCTTTAAGACATGATTTCTGTACCTTCGCAGGTTTGTTTATATATGACCTTTGTATAATGAAGCTAGCGTGAACTAATAAAAGCCGCGTATAAAACAGCAGAGTTATAGAATGAACAAAGTGGCTACGTAACAAGGTGACGGCGACGGTGTCCGGCTGTTAGGAGGGAAGCCGGATTTGAACGATCACGCTTTTAGAATTCGGAATAACATTCATGTCGATTGCAACTTACTACTCAACGGAGAATTAAGCGAGAGAAGTTCAATGGCATACTTTCAGTAGTGCTGTAAATAAAATCACACACAGGTGAATGCATTCATGTGCGACCTTCTTTCAGAGGAAATCATGTGAACCAAAGCGAAATATTACAAGACATAGCAGCAAAGTGTTCAGAAAGGCGCAGTTCAATAATTCTGCTATAGTACGACAAAAAAAAAAAGTGCAGTGGCTTAGCTCGGCTATGCCAGGATATACGTAGCGTTAGCTAAGGTTCGGCTGATTATTAGCATTCTGGTTGTCTAGGATTAGCTTGATTATCATGCTTACTGCTGCTTCAATGACGCACACACGACACACGGCATACACATTATGCGGCACATGTATATTTATTTTTGCTCGATGTCAGGTTGCTTCCCTATTGAGAGGCGCTATCAAGCGGCTCCGGCGCAGTGTCAGACGGCGATTGCACAACAGAGGCGCACAGTTGCGCGCGCGCTGGGGCCGGCGCCAGTGCGTCTGCCGCGGCTATGACGCCACTCCTCTGGAATGCGCAGACCGGCGAAGCGCGCGGAGGCGGCTGCTCCGGTGCGCCAGCTGTGTGACATCACTGCTCCTCGCGCATGCGCGACACGGCTCTCGGACGAGCACGCGAACTACTCCAGCTCCGGCCAGTGTAGCTAAAGCTACAAAATACAGAACAGTGAGTTGTCGCAAAAACGTGGTACAACCGAGAGTTGAAAGTTTTATGTGATATGTTAGGTAGTGCGGAGGTTTGTCAAGGAACTTATTTGGGTGGGCAGTTAGGATGTTCCTATGTGTACTGGAAACGTTCATTAAATAAACAAAGTAAGGTGTTAGTAAATGCAGCCGGTTTCTACCTCCGAGGGTCATGCAGGCACCTTTTAACTATCATGCGGATCCATTCAAATACATTGCGGGCATCTTCACGTGCAACTTTACTATTCCGTCTTGGCAGTTGCATATTATGCCTTGTGTTGAAAGCATTATTGGACTCCCTAACGGTTCCTAATCTTCCCATTTTGTAAACTCACTACCTGCATTTTGCTTCTACGCCACGACAAATAGTTATTGTGTAACATTTATCGGTTACTACAGTTTTCTAGCCTTTCTGTACGTGAACCCCAAGCTGTATCGTGACGTCGCTACTAAATTTGACTGTTACGTACTGTGGGCAAATCAAGCGCTCATATGAACCGTTACTACATTTTTGTGCCTCCCATCACTAAATCACTAAACGAATTTCACACCATTATCCCTTTCTACAGCGCAGGGTAGCAAAACGGACGCGCGTTTGGTTAACCTTCCTGCCTTTCCTTACCTCTCGCTCCATCACTAACTGTTACTACGTTTTCCGACCAGTAAGCTTGCTACTAGTACCTCACTACCTTGCTAGTGAATGCCTTGGCAAGCGGTCACGGCTATGCTATAAGCATTTTGTTGTGTCTTCGCAGTTTCGGTGTGTGTGTGTGTGCGCGCGCACCTGTTATCGCCTCTGCTGGCCGCCTGCACCACATCAGACTGTTGCTACTACCACGTGTGCATCGTTATCTGTTTACCACTACGGCCTATAAATACGTTCTACACTTTTGAATAAAGGGCTTTTTCATTCTGCTGACTACTTTGCTACAGTGGCGACGAGGATGTACACCACCCATGTAGTGGAAGACGACCCTGAACCTGACACTACGAAAAACCGAGCAACTAAGGCGATCATGGCGCAGTACCAGCTTCCGGACTTCGAAGAAGGCAAGATAAGTGCACGCCATACCTTATTAAAGTCGAAGCATACTTTGTAGCGAATGCCATTGAAGACTCGACTAAGAAAAGAGCATTGCTGGTTGCTGCCTTAAGCACGCACACCATACAAGTGCTGGCAGGGAAGGTGGCTCCACGCAAGCCGAATGAGCTGGCTTATGAAGAAGTCGTGGCAGTGTTGAGTGAGCACTACGATCCCAAGCGACACGAAATCACAGAAAGTTACAAGTTTTTCAGTCGGTGTCAAGCGGAGGGTGAGCCCATTAATGAATTTCTGGTCGACATTCGCCGAATAGCGGATAATTGCAATTTTGGCAGTGCTTTAAATCGCATGCTACGAGATCGCATTGTGTGTGGTGTCCGGTCAAGTGCACTACAGAAGCAGCTACTTGCGAAGAGGGAATTAACATTAGAAGACGCTGAAGCGATGGTCCTTTCAGCTGAAGCTGCAGATAGTGGCGTGAAAAACATGAACGAATCGGCATTGACACCAGTGTTGAAAGTAGGAGTGTATCAGCACAAAACACCGCAAGACGAGAGACGGAGGGCTACACGTCAAGAATGCTCAAGGTGTGGTAGTGCAAAGCACAATGAGAGCGGTTGCACCTGGTCCAACGCTCGCTGTTATCGCTGTGGAGGACGCGGTCATCTTGCAAGGAAATGCCGAAGCAGCGGTGCTCACGAGCAAGGAACAGCAAGGAGGGCGCAAGCCAACATTCTCACGGGGACGGAAGGTTCGACAGACGACGAACACGAAGCAGCACACATCTGGACCTTGGCCTCGGAACGGAAGAGTTGTCTGGTGCCACCAATTCGCCGAACGTTCTCTTGGTGTGGTGTGCAGCTTACCATGGAAGTCGATACTGGGTCGCCCGTTTGTGTTATTCCACGTCAACTGTACGAGAAGCACCGCGACCAATGGCCGAAACTGAAACCATCCAGTGTGAAATTATCCTGCTACACAGGACGACTGCCAGTGCTTGGGGAGCTGGCGCTCAGTGTTTTCCATAAGGGAGCGACGGTGGAGTGTGCGCTGACCGTGTTAGACTGTGCTGGACCAAGCCTCTGCGGTCGAGATTTAATCCAGCTGCTGGAAGTCGCTGGTGCTCCGGTGGTTCGCGTTGCAGGAGACTCAGAGCCAACAAAACAAACGGGCAAGGCCAGTGTGAATAGCATATTCAGCGACTTCCACGACGTGTTTTCCGAGGAACTGGGGCTCATCACAGGCCCTCCGGTCAGTCTGCACCTCAAAGAAGGCGCCATACCTAAGTTCTGTAAGTCCAGACCCATTCCATATGCGCTACGCGACCGCGTGTCACTTGAACTTGATCGGTTAGTTTCCTTTGGCGTGTTATCACCGGTGGCACACTCGGAATGGGCGTCACCTATAGTCGTAGTTCTTAAGAAAGACGGCGCAGTGAGAATCTGCGGTGATTTCAAGGCCACAGTAAATCCCGCATGCGCCACTGAACAATATCCCTTGCCCATCATTGAAGATATGTTTGCGCAACTACACGATGGGGATTGTTTCAGCACACTGGATTTACGGGACGCATACAATCAAGTGGCAATGGATGATTCGGCAAAGAAAATTTGCGTCATTAACACACCAAAAGGGCTTTTTTGCTACAACCGACTGCCTTTCGGAATAGCCTCTGCACCCGCGATATTCCAAAGAAAAATGGATGAGGTTCTAGCTGGTCTTGTGGGTGCACAAGCTTATCTTGACGACGTGCTCATTTCTGAAAAATCAAGCGACAGCGGTGAAAGGCTGAAAAACGTTGTGGAGCGGTTTCGAGAGAGAGGCGTAAAGTTGAGACCCGATAAGTGCAAGCTGCGCAGCCCAGCAGTTACCTATCTCGGGCATCGCATCGATCGCGATGGGCTTCATCCGATAGCGAAAAACCTCGACGCTATCATGCAGGCGCAGAGCCCCCGTAATGTCAGCGAACTGCGTTCTTTTTTGGGAATGATTACGTTCTACGCGAGGTTTCTGCCGAACATGTCTACCACACTTTTTCCTTTGTATCAGCTGCTGGAAAAGAATGCGTGCTGGCACTGGGAACAGGCTCAAGAGCTTGCGTTTAAGGTTGCTAAGCAAAGCCTCAAAGCAGCCAAGGTTCTCGTCCATTTCGACCCTTCCAAGGAACTAAAACTTGAGTGCGACGCGTCTCCATACGGAGTGGGCGCGGTCTTGTTTCACACGATCGGTAACGTTCACATGTAGGCCGATCGGTTTTCGCTCGCGTACGTTAACACAGGCGGAGCGCAACTATTCACAGCTCGAGCGAGAGGCGCTGGCACTGGTATTTGGCGTAACTAAATTCCGCGTCTACCTTCTAGGTCGGGAATTTACCTTGGTAACTGACCACCAACCATTGCTGGGCCTGTTGAGGTCAGACAGGCAGACGCCCACAATGGCCGCTGCCCGGATACAACGTTGGGCGCTTCAGCTGGGGGCCTACCGGTACCAGCTGCAGTACGCACCAGGACGACAGATGCTGAATGCGGATGCCCTAAGCCGACTGCCGCTGCAAACTACGGAAACTGACGAGGACGGTGAGCCACCCGAATATGTACTCTCGCTAAACCAGCTGAACAACGGTGTCGTGACAACGCATGAGCTGAAGGCTTTCACCGCTTCAGATCCTGTCCTGGCAGAAGTCAAACGGTGCATACTACATGGGTGGCCCAGACACGCAAACGGGCTGGCAAGGGACATACTGCCATTTTTTGACCGTAAGCTAGAGCTATCCGTTGCACATGACCTTGTTTACTGGGGACAATAGGGTCATAATACCAGCCGAAGCAAGAGTGCAAGTGCTGCAGCTTTTGCATGAGACTCACCAGGGTTCGCCGGCAATGAAATCTGTCGCGCGCTCTTTGTTTTGGTGGCCAGGCCTAGACAGAAATATTGAAGAGGTGTCTACTCAGTGCCAGAACTGTGTTCAAAATTTGCCGATGCCAACCGCGGCGCCCGTTGTCAAGTGGCCGGAAACCGGCGAAAGGTGGTCCCGCATTCACATTGACTACGCGGGGCCGATCAGCGGAAAAATGATACTCGTCATAGTTGACGCCCACACGAAATGCCTCGAAGCCGTGCCTCTGTCACATGCTTCAACGGAAACCACCATTAACTGTTTGCGTGGCATTTTCAGCAGGTTTGGGATACCACGCACAATCGTTTCCGACAACGGGACTCAGTTTTCCAGCCATGATTTTGAGGAATTCGTGGCAAACAACATAGTGCACCTCCGACGTGCGCCCTACCACCCCCAGTCTAATGGGGCAGCGGAAAGGGCAGTGCGAACTATAAAAGATGGCCTTCGAAAAATGAGGAAAGGAAAGCTAGAGGAGAACCTGATACGCTTGCTGTTTAACTATCGGAGGACGCCGCAGAAGTGCGGTAAATCCCTAGCAGAGTTACTCTTAGGTTACCAAATACGCTCACGGCTGGACACATGTTTTCCTCCAGCCCTTACAGGATCAAATAAAGACCAAGAGGATTGGCTGCCGCTACCAGGAAGTGACGTATACGCCCGCAATTATGGTGCGGGGAGCAAATGGATGCCTGGCAATGTGAAGGCGACGTCTGGAGCGAGAATGGTGACCGTGGACACTCCGGACGGGGTCGTCCAGCGGCACGTAGATCAACTTCGCCCGCGGCAGGACTCGCCAAGTGAGCAGACACCATTAACAACTGCCACAAGTCCCAGCGAGCCAGACCAAGCAACAGAACTATCTCCTCCGGAAGCGGTAAGCTCGGACGAAGGCATGTCTTCTCCGCTCATCCCTAATGATGCTGGTTCGGCACAACGTGCATCACCGAAGACCACGGCGGTCCCAATGAATACCGGTGTCGCCCACCAAGCCCTCAGGCGTTCAACAAGAGAACGCAAGACAGTACAACGCTTTAAATTCTAAGGGGGAAGGAATGTTATGTCTTCGCAGTTTCGGTGTGTGTGTGTGTGTGCGCGCACCTGTTATCGCCTCTGCTGGCCGCCTGCACCGCATGAGACTGTTGCTACTACCACGTGTGCATCGTTATCTGTTTACCACTACGGCCTATAAATACGTTCTACACTTTTGAATAAAGGGCTTTTTCATTCTGCTGACTACTTTGATGCAGTGCTGGTCCGACGCTGCTAGGCGCACGTCATGGCTGTGCTACACATTTAATAATTTTTTTGAACGAATGTGTACTGAAACTGCTGCAATAAATCATCTACCAGCTTTCGCTTCAGCTCCCATTTTCCTGGTGGCGCAGCTAGGCGTACCGCCATGAAGGCTTCTGAGACCGATTAATGATCTCGTTCTTCTTCCACCTTCTGTTCCTTCAGGAGGTTAACATGAACATGCTTCGTGTGTGGGGCGGCGGAGTCTACGAAACGGACTACTTCTATGACCTGGCCGACGAGCTGGGAATTCTCATCTGGCAAGACATGATGTTTGCCGTGAGCCTTTATCCTGTGAACACCGAGTTTCTCCAGAGTGTCGCTACTGAAGTACAGCAGCAGGTGAGGAGCCGCTGCAAACATTGTTGGAAGTTCAGTCTGTGCGTGTGTGTGTGTGTGTGTGTGTGTGTGTGTGTGTGTGTGTGTGTGTGTGTGTGTGTGTGTGTGTGTTATAAATGGAAGCGAGGTTCTTTTGTATTTCCCATGCAGTTGAGTAGTTGTGACACTTGAAAATGCGACAGTGTAAGGCACTTCGACACAGTAATGGGGCGTTTCTGATCATTGCTTGTTGTCTGATCATTGCTTGTTGCTGTTTCACATGTGTTACGTGGAGGGAAAGCCTTCATCAAGCCTTAATGGCTTTTTGCTTTCACTTCACTGCATCAGTGTTGTGACTTTTGTAACGTCTCCTTTGATGTTAAAATAGACTGTTCAAACTGTACAAAACGACGATATGATTAAGAGGTACGCCGTAGTGGAGGGCTCCAGAAATTTCGACGCCTGGGATACTTTAACGTGCACTGACATCGCACAGTACATGGTGAACCCGCATTTCACCTACGTCGAAGTGCAGCCGCCATGGCTGGGATTCGATCCCGCGACCTTTGGATCCACAGCCAAGTGGCAGAGGTACTATAGACCACCGCGGCGGGGCCTGGGTCTTTCGAAATGGAAAGCAATCTTTAATGTAAGCGTTGAATATCCGCAAATGTGTGGAAATGTGTAGGTGCGAACCACAAGTACAATTTGTCCCTTATTCTGTGTATAAGCAATTTTTATGGTGAAGGGGTGCATTTAATCGTTTGAATGTATCGACTAAATTACGTGTTTGCTGACATTACCACAATAGGTGCGGAACGGTTTTTATATGCATAGCGGAGCTAGAGTGTACTAGAATATTTTGAGTGGCGCGACCGGAGCGGGCGCGCCGTGCAAACCGGTGTCCCCTCTCGCATGGAAAGCAGCGGTGGCGCTGGCGTGCCTAACCATTGGGCAGCGGGCGCGCGGCGGGCACGGCCAGCGTGGCCCGAGCTGTGGTGCTCATTCTAATTCTCTTTTTTTTTCGCGTGTGCGTGCGTGCTGTGCCATGCACATTACAATAAATATTGTATAAACATAGGTACGGCAGCACAGTCACGCTGGCCGGCGTTTTCACAGATACATCTAATAAAATAAAATAAAGATCCGTTCGGTGCGCCTTGCAAGCATCTGATGCGCTCGCAGCTTCGTTGCACGATCCCCTCTCGCGGGGCTCGATGGAGGCGTTAATTTTATTGAAAATAAAGCAGTTTTTAATCAGAACTGCCTTATACATGATTGGCGTGCAGGAAAACGTCAGGCAGTGAATTACTTTGTGGGATATATTGCAAAAATCTGGCATAGGTGACGACGGCACATATTTTAGGATGGGGATAACATCGCAAAAACGCAGCCTGCACAAAATTAGAAGAAGAATAAGAAAAAAAAAACAAGGAAAACGTCTTAAGAGTGGAGGCACGGATGTCCGCCATTCCCGATGTTATACATATATGTGGAGAGTACGGGAAGAGAGCTCGAAATGAGCAACGTTAGTTTCAATCTGCTCTAGCAGGCCAATGTCGAAAACCGCAAGACCTTCTAGGTCTGTTTTATGCTGAGTACAGGGTCCCGTTTGGATAATACTGAACTGTTACAAGTTACTGCCCGGAATTACCAACTTCCTTATTCTCATCCTGTAAAATTATTGAATACGTCTCACAATTATTTAGCTAGTTCGTTACCGATAGTTATGTTCATATCGCAGCCATATCGTTCGTAAAGATTTCTTGAAAATGACCCAACTTAAATACCTCTGTAATTTGTTTTTGTATATTTTTGCTGCCGTAATTGCTCTCGTAGGGAATGACGCATATGTCAGGGCGACGCGGGAGAGGGGGGATTTAATTGGGTTAACCCATAGGTCTAACTGGACACATGTTTTCCTCCAGCCCTTACAGCATCAAATAAAGACCAAGAGGGTTGGCTGCCGCTACCAGGAAGTGACGTATACGCCCGCATTTATGGTGCGGGGAGCAAATGGACTCCTGGCAATGTGAAGGCGACGTCTGGAGCGAGAATGGTGACCGTGGACACTCCGGACGGGGTCGTCCAGCGGCATGTAGATCAACTTCGCCCGCGGCAGGACTCGCCAAGTGAACAGGCACCATTAACAACTGCCACAAGTCCCAGCGAGCCAGACCAAGCAACAGAACTATCGCCTCCGGAAGCGGTAAGCTCGGACGAAGGCATGTCTTCTCGGCTCATCCCTAATGATGCTGGTTCGGCACGACGTGCATCACCGAAGACCACGGCGGTCCCGATGAATACCGGTGTCGCCCAACAAGCCCTCAGGCGTTCAACAAGAGAACGCAAGACAGTACAACGCTTTAAATTCTAAGGGGGAAGGAATGTGTCTTCGCAGTTTCGGTGTGTGTGTGTGTGCGCGCGCACCTGTTATCGCCTCTGCTGGCCGCCTGCACCACATCAGACTGTTGCTACTACCACGTGTGCATCGTTATCTGTTTACCACTACGGCCTATAAATACGTTCAACACTTTTGAATAAAGGGCTTTTTCATTCTGCTGACTACTTTTATGCAGTGCTGGTCCGACGCTGCTAGGCGCACGTCATGGCTATGCTACACATTTAATAATTTTTTTGAACGAATGTGTACTGAAACTGCTGCAATAAATCATCTACCAGCTTTCGCTTCAACTCCCATTTTCCTGGTGGCGCAGCTAGGCGTACCGCCATGAAGGCTTCTGAGACCGATTAATGATCTCGTTCTTCTTCCACCTTCTGTTCCTTCAGGAGGCTAACATGAACATGCTTCGTGTGTGGGGCGGCGGAGTCTACGAAACGGACTACTTCTATGACCTGGCCGACGAGCTGGGAATTCTCATCTGGCAAGACATGATGTTTGCCGTCAGCCTTTATCCTGTGAACACTGAGTTTCTCCAGAATGTCGCTACTGAAGTACAGCAGCAGGTGAGGAGCCGCTGCAAATATTGTTGGAAGTTCAGTGTGTGTGTGTGTGTGTGTGTGTGTGTGTGTGTGTGTGTGTGTGTGTGTGTGTGTGTGTTATAAATGGAAGCGAGGTGCTTGTGTATTTCCCATGCAGTTGAGTAGTAGTGTGACACTTGAAAATGCGACAGTGTAAGGCACTTCGACACAGTATTGGGGCGTTTGTAAGTGTGTGTACGGTTGTGTACGGGTTTTCATGAGCAGCAGGAAAGTTGCGGAAACCAGCAAGCCAAATATTGCCGACTTCAAGCATTTCACAGGGTAGTTGCTTTCAATAAGTGTTTTGTAAACTACATTTACGAATTGTGAACGCCATTTCCGTCAAACTGCGCAGTGCCCATGCTCTTGCACATCCATCATGTAAAGTGCTTTTTCTAGGCGGCGAGCGTCAACGGAGTGTTGTTACCGCTGCCGCTCTGGCCGTTTCGTGGTAAATATGGCCTTATCTTCAATCCTAAGATCGTATTTTGGTACACAGAAGTAAAAAGACTCTACCCGTCCCACATCGAAATCTTTATCATATGTAATGCACAACCTCTTAGTCACGCATTAGCCTATTCAGAAGGGTCTAACCAGACTTTACAGCCTTGCCTACTATGTATAAAATGAACCACAAAGCTATAGTCCAGCAGACAGTAAAGTCAAGGAAGGTATCTGAAACAATAACTGTCTAAAAAAAATTACATTTATTCCTCATTGAAATGGTAATGCAAGCGTAAAAATAAACTAATTACTGCTGGTGGAAGCTGAAGGTACAGCATGTGTACACGTCACATGCGTGACATAGACTGTACGTCAAATTTCAGTAGTGAGAATTCCGCGAAGCGCCACGTGTCGTGGAGTCTATGCTTCAATGCCGCTTTATATTAAGAAAGAATGAGCCTTTCGATGTGCTGATTTCTGGGATTGTACGTCCCAGAAACAGGGGGGGGGGGGGGGGGGGTTGATATTGTGTAAAGTCTGATCATTGCTTGTTGCTGTTTCACATGTGTTACATGGAGGGAAAGCCTTCATCAAGCCTTAATGGCTTTTTGCTTTCACTTCACAGCATCAGTGTTGTGACTTTTGTAACGTCTCCTTTGATGTTAAAATAGACTGTTCAAACTGTACAAAACGACGATATGATTAAGAGGTACGCCGTAGTGGAGGGCTGCAGAAATTTCGCCGCCTGGGATACTTGAACGTGCACTGACATCGCACAGTACATGGTGAACCCGCATTTCACCTACGTCGAAGTGCAGCCGCCATGGCTGGGATTCGATCCTGCGACCTTTGGATCCACAGCCAAGTGGCAGAGGTACTATAGACCACCGCGGCGGGGCCTGGGTCTTTCGAAATGGAAAGCAATCTTTAATGTAAGCGTTGAATATCCGCACTTGTGTGGAAATGTGTAGGTGCGAACCACAAGTACAATTTGTCCCTTATTCTGTGTATAAGCAATTTTTATGGTGAAGGGGTGCATTTAATCGTTTGTATGTATCGACTAAATTACGTGTTTGCTGATATTACCACAATAGGTGCGGAACGGTTTTTATATGCATAGCGGAGCAAGTAACGGATTACTACGGGCATAGTCGTCTCGAACATAACAGACCACATGTCTGGACAAACTATCCGTCTCCGCTGTCCCGAGGCACCTGACCATGAACTTCGAGGAATAGCTTCCCGTCATGAAATATTTGTAGGACATCCACGATATTTTTCGTCCTTTTCTGCTTGCATTTTCGCCTGCGTCCTTCTTAGGACAGAAGGCAGACAATGATATTGCAAGAATCCTTTGTTCTAGGTTTGTATCCTTTGTTCCAGATTGCATAAAACCGATGACCGCAGTCGTATCATTCTTAGCGTGACAGTCGTAGACCACCCATTTCCTAATTGACAGCTGGGATTTGGCTCTCTCTTTGAATGTTCCAAAGGCGTGTATACGCAACGGGAGCTTGCGTGCAGCGATCTCGAGGAGAACGTATCTGGCAAAATGACGTGTCTCTTGCCCCTTGTTTTCTTTTCTGACAGGTACGGCGTCTGCACCGACACCCATCGATCATCGTCTGGGCGGCCAACAACGAAAACGAGCAGGCTATTTCCTCTGCGTGGTGGTATGTGTAACTTCCAAGTCAGTCAATAAGTTCGTGTCATATCCGAAGTAAGGCGTGTTGTTGAATCATAAACTTCAGCAAAAATTCTTTAATTGCGCGAAATCGACGGGACGTAAGGAACATAGACAGGCGCACACTTGCACACGTGCTCTTCGTACTTTTTTTTTGCTTCCTCTTGTCTATGCGACCACTCATTCTTAATGTTTTTGAACATCCTTATAACCTTCTGTCGCCAAGAGATAAACTCAGTTTCAAGTCCGCGCTTTGTGCGTGCGTGCGTGCTCGCAAATTGTGCCGCCAATTAGTCGGAAAAGTGTGCTGTTTCACAAAAATATCACAAATAATTTTCTCGTGGATACCGCTTCTAGACCGACGCGAATAATGTTTCAAGACGCGGACACAGAAAAAGACGAGACACACGTGATGCACGTTTGTCCGCGTCTTGAAAGCGTATACCCATCCGTGTAATGCGCGATCAACTACGACAACTTAGTTCATTGTCTAAAAGCACGTAGACATGCGAGTTCGCCATACTGACCACTGAAGCGCAGAGGAACCAGGCAGAGGAACTCTCCTTCCGGAAAAAAAAAAGGAAGACATAGTTTAGGCACTCTTCTCCCTCTACACTTTCCGGAATTCTGCAAAATTCTTTGAAAGGAAGCATACGCAGGAATCTGCATATTTAGACACATTCATTTAAGCGTATTTTGAAAATAGTGCTGGTGTCTAGAGCCAAACTTCAGAAACAGGTACGTCTCGTTATAATACCGATGTCCCAGGGTCCCTTTTTATCATGATCTGGCCTGATCAGTATCATATTTTTGGGTCGTAAATGGTCAGGTTGCCTAAGCTGCGTAACTGAGTTTCTGAGAGTCCAGAAGTGTAATCTCTATCGGGCTTAATACCGATCAGCAATGCACCTTGTGACACCCGCATGAGTGTTTTGCGTGGCTTAGATGGATCGCTCTGCACTAACGAGGTTGTCTTCCGAGCACCTTCAAGCAATGCTTTTTGTATAATGAATAACGTCTTAAAGACAGTTTTGCGTGCTCTATGCGACAGCAATGATCTTGAGACTTACAGAAATTTTGACACAGCTATCTCGGCGGCTCTGCCTCACCTCCGAATAAAGGAATAATTCCCTCATTTCTCTTTTCGATCAAATTTACTCCGAGAAATTTTTTTCATGGAAGTTTTCGACTGTCATTTCCTGTGTGGAACATCACTGCGCAAACGTGGCTGCTTATTCTGGGGGCGGAAAGTCACTGCACTCTGATAGTACAAAATCAATACTATAACTTTACAACGAGCAGTGTAATGGTACAGCTGAGTCTGCCGCCACGAGCTGCCTGCAGGCATCACATTTTTCCTCGGTAAACGCACCCATATCTGCAAGAGGAGTTCGCCGTCACTTACATTAAATTTCATGCCATAATCTCATGCCACCTTAACTTCATTTTATATTCCCCCTAGATATCGTAGACCTTGCCGATTGGTGCGGTACAGACATGCAATACGTCATCGTTCTGTTCGCCCCGTTTTACTTAAGTATATGGCGCAGTGAACTATTGTAAAAATCACAATTTTCACAGCCCTGTAAATGGTGTCTAAACGATTTAAAATATTTGGTCCATGATATTTCATTTCTAAAACACAATAGTCTCTTCCGCGGTAATTCATAGTGGCTATAAGTTTGTTCTGCGGAGCTTCAAGGTGTAACACTGCATGAACGCCAATTTAACCAAGAAATTATTGCACAAGCAAGTTAAACATCCAGATGGTCAAAATTAATTCTAATCTCCCCGCTACTTACTGACTCATAAACAATATGTAAGTTTTAGTATAAAAGGCTCCTAAATTTACTTATCACCAATAAGTGGCGGTCTTTAAGCATCAGGATTTGGCGTTAACGTGTTGTCAATAGCAAGATATCTTTGTGAACTTCCGCGTAAAAACGTTTATTGAAGCATACGGGACTAACCTTGGCTATTATCTCGTTTACTTTCAACAACAAAGTCTATTCAATTTATCTCTTTCTTTGTTCTGTTCATACTTGAAGATGTGCCTTAACAAACTACCATATATTTCGGTCCAATCGGTCGCAGCTGTAGCTAAAGGTCCCAACCTTGCCTTTGGCTTGTGCAGGCCCCAGATACTCCTGAGATTGTACCAGTATCGGAAGGATTATCGGACGCTGTACATTGAAACTATGATGCCTGTGATCCAGAGGGAAGATAAGTCGCGCCCTTTCCTCTCTTCGAGCCCAAGCAACGGGATAATGACGTCAAATAAAACATGGATCTCATCGAACCCGAACAGCTTGTACAACGGTGACAGTGAGTATGCGGTGGCAGTGCTTTACAAAAGCAAGCAGCGGCGTAACGCATTGTATAACTGCAGCTTCAATTTCAAGGCGAAACCCTTATGCACCACGCACGGGGCCGACCTTGTGACTTTGCAACGACCTTGTCAGAAACATGGCGTCCCTGCGCCTAGTGCAATTGATGTCACGTGGCCATAGGAGGGCCGTAAGAGCCATAACATGACGACACCGCTATAACACCTAGTAAATCGTCTTATATGAGCATCTTACGGGGTTTTTACGACGTAAGTTAATGATTAGTTTATTTAACTTTTCTTAATGCTCATTATCACCGCGCTCCATACGGGTGTGCGCCACATGCGATTAGGAGTTCGAAAGCCTATTTGTAAAATGTCCTTCGTAGGCGAAGTCACAGGCTCTGGTCTTAACGTCTCCCTAGGCAACAGCAGAAGGGACCCCTAAACCCCTTTTGGAAATGCACAACCAAATACATATATAGCTAGTGCTAGTTTACAGTTGTGACAAAGTTAGTTAATGGTCTTGTCTGGTTAGCCGAATTATTATGCAATTTCCTGGCTATGCACTACTGAATTTTAATTTTTTGAACAGCGTGTAGGTTTATGTCTCTCTACGGAATAAAAAAAACAACAAAAAAAATCGGTGTTAGAATATTTGCCGCCAAACGCAAGTTGTGGGCAAAGTTTTTCGCAGCAAAACCATTTAAATGTTCAGCATATGAAGTTATGGTTAAAGTATCTCTCAGCCATAACTCAGACGTTCACGTGACACTGCGTTCGATAAATTGAAAGCGGCTTAATAAAGCTCACCTGTATTCGCGGCGCATTCTTGCAGCACCTTAGTGAAGCGAGCAGGAATATTTTAGATGCGTTTTAAAATCGCTGCAGAAAACTGTCATTTTTTTTTCTTCCTCTTTTTCGCTGTCCTTCCACAGTGCACTACTACAATTACTTATCCAATGCCTGGGAGCCAGCGACGTTTCCGATCTCAAGGTTCGTGTCCGAGCACGGCCTGCAGTCGTACCCGTCGAGAGAGACGATGCTTCGTGCCATGCCGAGTTCATGTGATCAAATACCCTTTTCCCATCGTTGTGCAGCACAGGCAGCACCAGCGCTTGGGTGAGTGCTAAGAGCTAGTCACGAGTAGCTTCTCTTTATGGTTTAGTTGATACTGTTGCTTCACTACCTGTTTTTGTAGACAAAAGTATTAGACCGGATCACTTTAGCCGAGGTATTCGCCTCATTCATTTCACAGACCGTGCAAGGAGAAACTGGCGCTTATCCGCTGTCTCTAGTTTATTTATTGCGCTGAAGATTTTGTCTATCGGATACCAACTAGTCATCTTCCAAGCATATTTGCTTCGGTACATATATCAACTACCGCTACATATTCGCTTTTTGCTGACCCTGTTACACTGCTCAAGAACGCAGTAAAAACCGAAATGTACGTGAATATCCGTTCTGCCTCACTGTCAAAAATATAGCTCGCGAAGGTAGGGGGGTGGAGGGGCGAGGGTCCTACGAGAGTTCAATCTCCGGGATTGTGTTTCGGTTAAAAAAAGGAGACTAATTTCTGCAGCCCGTGTCGGGAGCACGGCTAAGCGTCCCTGGTGGTAGGGGAAAGGGACTGAAAGAGATAGAGAGGTAGGGAAAATCCATAGTGGAGAGCCCTGAAAATTTCGACTGCCTGGGGTTCTGTAACGTACAGTGGTGCAGTAACAACATACAGCGCACAGGCCTCTGCCAGTTTCGCCTCCATCGAAAATGCTATCTTCGCGGCAGGAATCGAACGTGCCATTTTGGGTGGCAATCTCCGGGCAGCCTTAGTTTTGAGTTTTGCATTTGGCACTTTGCGCGCACACACACACACACATGCACGCACACATACACACACACGTGCGAGTCACGAAAAATTTGAGTTACATCCCTGATTATGGAAGCAATTAAAGAAACACTAAAGGCAAATATTAAGTTGAGCTAGATTGAAAGATTAGGTTCGTGCGGTAACCAGTCCGTCATTAGTGGCGAAAGCACCGTAGTTGTAACCGAGAAAACGAGGAAGTTGAGAAATTCGACTGGCGCCCCTCATAACGCCCTGTGAGCACCGTTTTGAAATGACTCCAGCTCATTTGTTCCGGATACTCGACTACTGCAGCAGGTAGAATTTACACAATAGAATTTTCGCGGCAGTGTTCGACGTAAGAAATTCCTTCATACTTAACATTTTTGTAGTCCCTTAAAGTGCACCTTCATTTAATGTGCCTTTCAATGTTTGCGTCATTCAAAAGAGCGCGTCATATGCGCTTGCATTTCTAATGAGCACACATATGTGTAATTTCTGGCAAAAGCCGTCACTAACCGCCCATCTGTGCCGCGCTTCCGTTCACAAGTCAGCGAACTTTCGCTGGAATTCTTCCGGGAAGTGTTTGAACTAATTTAGTCAGCTTTGGTTCGCCTGACGTATCAGACGTCGGGTCGGCACAGGCCTCCGAGAAATTTTTTGTAGGAGCGAATATAGTCAGCAGCAGTCAACATTTGTTACTTTCATTCACTTGTGGTCTGCCATGATTGCTTGTTATTCAACATTATAACTTTTGGCTATTTCAGGAGATATATACGTGAAACATGGAATTTCGGCTCATTTTAAGGTGAACAGTTTCATTCTGACGAGTTGGATCAAAGACACGAGCAAAGCATACGACATGGTGTCATACTTGAGCCAGGTAAGTCAGTCGCTAGTCCGCGCAACAAAATGACGCCTAAACCATCCGAGTTCATTGCAGTTTTTTTTTTAGTCACTCCAGACGTACTTGTATATATTAAAATGTTCTGCCATGAAATAGATATGATATAATAACTTCAATTTGTTTTCTTCCTGCAGACTTCTTTAATCACTTACATAATGCATGAGAAACGGTGGTTGAAAGAAAACATTTTTGGAGTCATTACCGTAAATATTTTCTTTAGCACAGACTTCATGTAAGCGTGGCAGCCCTCATGACAACATATATTAAAAGCCGGCGTGCCATTATGATATGTAGCAAAAGTTATCACCGATGTTTTCCCTTAGAGGTTTGGTATGCTGTAGCAATAAGATGTATAGTTTCAAATCGTCTGAAGCACTGACGAACAAGTCCTTGTTATACACAAAATAGAGGTGCTCGTTATTGCATGACAATTATCGCGGCGCTTGACACGTGTTATTGCTGTTGCCTTTAATATATCAGGCGAGGGTTACGTAGGCTTGCTGGAAGTGTACAACTTCGTGACTCAAATAAAAATTTTAAATCCTGTTTTCGCGCCTGCAGTTGACTTGTCAATGTTTTATGATCAGTATACATCGTCCGTTCCTTGACGATTGTAATTTGCAAAGGCCATTTTGTGTTATCTTTAAGCGCTCTAACCTCGCACACAGAAAGAAACCCGTGTCTATTTAAGTGTGTATACTGTGAGTGTATATACTGTAGGTTGAGTCTACCGTAGAACTTAAGGTCTATAACTGATCGCATGGCTGCGTCTTCCTTTAATATTACGTATTCCGCACGAAGCACTGATATAGTATATATCAGTGCGTATGTGTAAAGCTGAACCTTACCGTTGCATAGCGCTGATGAGTCCATCTTCGTAGGCTGCACGAAATAGTGCCATGTTTCATCGTATATGTACAACCGTTGCACCATTTTAAAAATTTGAGTACGTCGTTCACAAAAGGCGCTTCGCCAAGCTGCCTTGTTTCGCGTTTATTTACGCTAGCTAGGAGGTTATGAGAGGATCGGGGACTGTTCGCACGTTTTCCTAAGTTCAACATGGCGTATAACCAGCAATACTTGAATAAAAATTGTGTACCGCAAATTGTGTACCGCGCAGATCAACCAAGCGATGGGCATGAAAACCGCCGCCGAAACTCTGCGACGCTGGAGAAGTTTCATAGGCCCTAGTGGTCAGGGCCACAACATGGGATTCCTCTACTGGCAGCTGAACGATATATGGCAGGCACCGTCGTGGGCGTCCATAGGTAAGACATTCATCTACACACGCATATTTAATTACGGGTTTACCGAAAAAAGAAATCGAGAACAGCACCAAGAATTTGTTCCCACCGGATTACCATAAACCGTCTTTCACGGCGCAGAAGCGAAACAATTCAAGCCACGTTTAGTGAATCACTAGTAAAGAATCCCACAATTATCGTGTATGATCCAGAGCACGTCTTTACAGCCGTAACGGTCTACTCGTCATGTATATACGTTTCAAAGTGGAAGAGTTAGGCTAGAAAAAGTTATATACAAATACGACATTGCGTTTAGGGGCATTTTGTCATTCTTGAAGCGAGCGTTTAGCGGCACAATACTTTAGCAAGTAAATCACTGACTGATTACTTACCATGCGGAAAGTACTATGACTGGTAGCAAGTTCTCGACCAGTAGCAACCTCGACGTTGTTCTTCCAATCTGTATGTGTAACGGCATTGGTCAGTACATTGTCGCTCTGCTCAGGAACGCATGCCATCCAACTCCTACACGTATACATATAAGAATAGCACATAAGTAAAAAAAATAATTTAAAAAGCAGGCCAGTCATTCACAGATTTTACACAAGGAAACCTTCGCCCACTGCAGTTTCCAGTTGAAGCGTTATCATACCCCCGAGAGCCCAGCAGTATGTCGAGTTTCGAGGCGCGGTGTGCCAGCATACTCAGTGCTTCAAGGTACCAGACGCCTGTGAACTCCGATGCAAGTGCACGTTGTTACAAGGCTATCACAGTTAGTGTGGAGCCCTTCGACAGAGGTTTGTTGCTGAAGCAGTTTTAGCCCCGTGAGCTGACATACTTACAATGACATTTCTATTGTTCCAAATGATGTCAACAAGCGATTCTATAATTCTACTTCTGTATGAGGGAGTGATTCCACGCTTATTGACGTACAAATTTGTAATAACTGCAGCACTTACAAACTTTCTGTCAAAGCAAGGTACTCTGTCTACGATTATATTAGCAGTCGGGCATGATCAGTATAAAGGTCAGTATAAAGGGCAGCTTCGAAAATTAATGCGAGGGCCCTCAGAGCACTTACGTAACACTGCCGGACGTTAAGCATATTGCAAAATCCTGTTCAAACCAATTTCCAGGAACTCTAGCGGGCCTGTCACTAACTTCATTATTGCGAAACCTTTTTAACGGGCTTTCGAAAGGTTATCCCTTCAGAAAAATTCAATACATGCACATTTTAACCGTCTATACACTCTGCCTTATTGCCCTTACAGAGCGAATATTAAGTCTACCCTTAACGTAATATTTTTAGTTGTGCGATTGACTTTTTCACTTTTTTTTTTCACCTTGAAAGTAATAGGATTTATATAAATCATGGGACCCATCGCAGCTTTGATGATCTGATGGCGAGCTGCACTCTGCAATATTCTGTTTTAACTCGCTATTGGCTAGCTGGTGCATTAAGAAGAAAACTGCGCCATCGCCTATGCAAGTGACCCTTATTGAACAACGTATTCTCACATGATAATACTAAATACCCAAGCAGTGTGGAGCTTTCTTGCATGGAAATTTCAACTCCTCGAGCAGTATTCAAGGTACAAGCTTTGGGAGAACGTTGCCCTTCATCGGTTCATATGCGAGCTATGCAAGGCTGTTATATGCAAAAATATACTCGCCTATTTACTTTTCGGCAGGACCTGGGGCAAGATCGGAGACCGTTGTTCGCGAACACATTCGGTTTTGTTCAGTTTCGCCGGTTTTGTTTAGTTGGGCCGCGATAAAGCCGTGAGCCGCTGGGCGCGGCAACGATTTTGCATGACCACGTTTTCTCTGAAGGTAAAGCGTTTAAGCTCACGGAGAATGAAACTATTTGTGTTCACGGAACGATGTTCTTCGTTATACGGCGAGAAAAAAATTTTGTTTTTAAGTATGTCGTCCGCAAGAGCAGCAAAAAATTTTATCAATTTTTGGGATGTTCAGAGCCTGCCAAGTGACTGACCACGCGCTCCCGTTCTCGTATACTTTGTCGGCCGCCGTGTCACAGTACAGCACCCACTGAAGCAAACGAGAGCGACCAATTACTAAAAGCAGCGCGGAGCTCAGCCACGCCAGATCCGCTGCTCGCAGAACGAGAACCACAACCCAACTTCGTGACGTTGGAGAGAGCGAACGCTTCTTCTTCCGAACAAACATCTCCGATCGCGCCCCTTTTCTTTGGTAATTAAAGAAGAAGAAAGTAAGACATAACGAAAAGACCGACAAAGCACGCAGAAAAACCTAGCTTACGCTGCTGCTATGCGTCTTCAGCGCAGGATTTGGAGTCTTTTGCTCTTTATTTCTTACTTGAACGCAAAACGGCGAATACAGAATCATTCCCAATGGCCTCACAAAACAACTAAGCTCAACGGTTTGTAACCCTTCCATTTCTTTTTTCTTTCCCTCTTTCAGAATATGGTGGCCGGTGGAAGATGGTGCACTACTTCGCGAAGAAGTTCTTCAGTCCCGTTATCGTTACTCCCTACATTTTCCACGTGAATGGCAAACTGAGGGTGTTCGTCGTCAACGACAAGCTGGAACCCGTGAACGGGGCGGTGCTCTCCATTACGCAGTACATGTGGGGCGCGTTCACGCCGATTGCCACCACTACGGTTAACGTCACGCTGGCAAGTTGCACTGCATTTCTTCTCGAGTTCAACGTCAAAGAACCCTTTCTCAGTAAACATACGCGTTAACACACACATACCTGGGAACGGGCCATGTGTTAGCTACAGCTTGTGGAGCTGAGGTTAGCCGTGATACAGTGAGAACGTTCCTTTCCGCCGCGGCTTTTCTATTCCAAAAGAAACCATAAAAAAATGATTCCGCGATGGTCCTGTTGCGGCCGATCCTCCTACGAGTGAAGACAAATGTAACCGTGTTTTGTCTACCAGGACCTGCGCTAATGTAACAAGAGCTTTGTGACATTTTTCGCTTAAGCGTTAAAAAAACCACCAAAATCCTGAATTAATGGCTGCAATATTTAAAGGTGTGTCTTAGTACAGCTTTTGTAACCTTTAGTTATTGCAACTTCTAGTACAACTTTGTAAAGTTTTTGTATTGCTGCAACAGGCCCACGCTTGGTGTTTTAAAATAAACATAAGGTATGTATACAGTGCACGAAGTGCACTGCAAGTCGTGCCAGTTTCATCTTTTACGTATTCGTTCTCTCTCTTCACGCAGGCCGCCGCCGCATCGACCGACGTGTACTCGAAAAAGATGCAAGAGGAGTGGAGGCAGGGCGTCTGCGACCCTTCCACCTGTTTTCTTTGGTTCACGCTCACCGACCCTCTCAGCCGCACCACGCTAGCCCCGGACACGTTCCTACTTCTGAACGAGCCAAAATACCTTGCAGTATCACCGGCTACCATACACGTAAGAGCCACGCGCTTCACGATGCACGTGCAACACATGCGTAAGAAGGGACTGCCGCTGTCTGCTGATAGCTTTCCCGTACAGCTTCAACTACATGAAAGGAAGATGCCACGGTGTTACAGTGCTTATGGCACTTCACTGCTGACTCGAAAGACGCGGTTTTGATCGCTGCCACGGCGATCGCATTTCGATGGAGGCAGAATGGTAGAGGCCCGTGTCTACTTACATGTAGGTGCACGTTAAAGAACCCCTGTTGATCGAAAAACGTCCTAAGACCTTCAGTACAGCGTGCCTCATAACCATACGGTGGTTTTGTTACGTAAAACCCCTCCAATCACCGTCGTTTTGCGTTTTATGTTTGCATTTCCCGTGTAAACGTTCGCCAAGCATAGTCGTCCAAGGTGCCTCGATGGCAGCGCGGCCGGAGCTACTATCGGTGTACCTTACACTCTTAGCACGGTAACCTTTAGTTTATTTTATAGGTACACAAAATTGTGAAAATATGCTCCTTTATAAAGGTTAAAAGCACCTTAACCTTTATAAAGGAGCATATTTTCACATTTTTGTGTACCTATAAAATAAACTAAAGGTTACCGTGCTAAGAGTGTAATACTGCTATACTTCGCCACCCTCTTCCTTTGGAGTATCCGACACTTCTCTCTATAGCGATAACGCATGAATTACGAGTCGTCTTGTGCATCTGTGGTCCGCTTATACTACGACTATAGGTAAATGGGCTCGTTAACAGCTCCATTCTCTACACTAATATGCAATAAAACTGCGATAGCTGCCTAGATATTCTCGCAATGAATAGACCTATGAACTTCAAAACTTGTTTAGAATAAGAAACATTACCAGAAAAAGATCGGTACAAGGCTCGTTTGCTTCATTCGTACCGTTTCTTGGTGCGCTGAAAAAGTTTTCAAGATGATCCTTTATGAAACAGTCCACATATGCATTGTGCATGCCTTATCGTTTCTGGCATGAAGCACAGAACTTCGTAAAAATGTCCGGTGGTACTGCTTATATTGACAATGATTGTCGATGTTTCCTTCACTGTTTCTTTAGGTGACGAGTGTGAGTGGGCCTACGTCGTCTACCTCCATGCCTGGCTTCAAGGTCTTCGACGTTCAACTTCAAACTGACAACATCGCCCTGTTTGTGTGGCTAAATGCTCACAACGTTAGCGGCCACTTCTCTGACAATGGATTCCTGCTCAAGGACCCGAGGACTACTGTGCAGTTTTATACCCGCCAGAACGTGACCGCAGATGATCTCGAAGACATTCTTACGGTCAAATCCCTCACGGACTATTCAAGTTTCCTGACGCCAGCCTACCTAGGTCGCACAGGAGGATTATAGGACGCCTTTGGAAAGGATATCCGAGGCGTTAAGGACTTCGTATCGTTTAAATATAGGAAAGTGCAATTACTTAGCGGGAAACTGCATTGCAAGATTGTCTTCATAGCTAACTCGTGCGCATAAGTTATTAGTCATGGATTCTCATGTGGAGGGCAAGTTCTTCTAATTAATGTCGTATTGCTAATGTGAACTTCGGGAGCTCGTGCGTTCGTATTTAGGAGTGGCCAAGCACTACTTCAAAGAAAGTTTTTTCTAGCTCGAATACTTTGCCGAACTGGACAATTATATTAAAGATGTTAAAGAGGTAGTTCAAATTCATTCCTTCTGCCTTTAAACATGCTTCATGTGGTCAGAGTTGTATTTTTACAGCTGCGGCACATCTGAAGACCTGGTTGATCTCATTTGAGTTGCGTGCCTGGGCGGTTTGTGTACACGGCTTCTGTAAGTGTTTACCTAGTCATGCCTTCTGGTAAGTGTTATTCAAGTCGTCAGATGCGCCACATTGTTCATGAGAATTTTGACGAAAGTGCTGGTGGCCTCGCACATTCTGGAGGCTGTTGCAAATGGGGGAAAGAAGATTCTCCTGGTGGGAGAACATTGCAAAATGCTAAAGGCGCCATCCAGAGACTGCAGCGCACTCGAAAGCGTGGTTAAGCTGTTGCGCTTGCAGGAGACAAGGCTTACTAGATAATTAGCCATGCTTTCTCGAAAGTGCATGCGAGGCGGTCACCTTCATCACACTGTTGAGAAAGCACTCGGTAATGTTTTTATGCTTTGCTGAACTTGCGCAAAATTACCAAAAACCTAAATTGTTGCAGGCAAAAAAACCTTAGCTTGCCGATGAGTAATAAACCAACTACGCGTATATATGATTAACTTGGTTGTGATGTACAAAACACTCTTTGTTGGATATACTAGAAGGGAGTGCCGCCTATATAATTTTACTGTTTTTCTTTCGAACATTCTTACCTTAGCCAAGAGCTCAACGCACACTGAAGTTTTCACAAAGTGCTGTAGATATAACGAGTCCATAGGCAGATAGGTTCGCAGTTTCACAAAAATAAAGAGTGCCATACACAAAAGGTATAGGGTAACCCGTTGACTCACTGGTAGCATGCCAGCGCGAGTGATATGCAAAAGGGTCCCCTGCACTACACAATTGGAAAATGACTAACTCTCGGCACATTTATCAAAATTTTAAGCTGGCATTCCCAAAAAGCAAGTAAATGCCTTGTGCATGCCATGCTTCATTTCCAATCACATTGCCGCGGCGGCTGCATTTCGATGGAGGCGAAATGTTGAGGCCCGTGTGCTGTGCGATGTCAGTGCACGTTAAAGAACCCCAGGTGGTCGAAATTTCCGGAGATCTCCACTACGGCGTCTCTCATAATCCCAACTGGTTTTGGGACGTTAAACCCCACAAGTCAGTTTCCAATCAGATTGGTTGTTTGCAAATTATAATGAAATAATTCCTTGCTCGTTTTCTAACGCTGTGAAGGTTAATGTCATCTAAGTGGAGCACATGGCGGATAAAAACACCTCCTCAACGAAGCGACTTTGTCGCGGTTAATGTTACTTTAACGCCTAATTTGTGAAGTCTCATTAGTATAATTATTCGGCCTGCGTAGTCGTTTGTACAGAAAGTGTACTGACAACAAAGCTAGTTGGTACAGAACTGCCTTCAAAAAATAGTACTACGATCTTATTACGTATCTGTTCTCTAAATAATGAACGATCTTTTAATTTCTATGTAATCTGCATCTGAATTCCTCGCTTCTTCATGGTGTCACTTTTTTTTTCGAGATTTTTCGAGCGCAGTAAAACCACTGTTTCTACGCGTAAATATCATCACTAAAAGAAATCGTACACTGTGAACTGCCTTTCTTCACCGTGGTCTGGCTCATCTGTTCAATAAATTTTCGCCTAGCGAATTCCGCCGATGTTCTTATGCAGTAATAAAATGGATCCAATCTTTAAATGGTGCATTGAAAGCTTGACCAATCCTGGAGTCACTGTACCTCATGGTTGCATTAGCCATTTGTAGGACGTTTGGCTGGGGGCTCTCTGAGACTGAGAGTTTCGTGGCTTTGCTCATCAGGTACGTAGCCTGCTACGCTGCAAAACGGTGGGCACAACAATGTGGTATCATTCAATTCACTGATTCAACACAGCTTCCCTTCGCACTGATGACACCGTACAGGTCACATCAGCACAATCACTTCTGTCGAAAACAGCACCTAAACTACTTCGAATATAACACAAAAATGCAACACAAGCTGCTGTTAGGGTCTTTGACCTCCAAGAACAACGTAAGAAGTGGTGTTATTACATGTTCTAGAAGTTCGGGCTAATGTGTGTCGCTGTCGACAAACTCATTATTGGTTTAACGAGGTCGCACGTCCTCCCATCGTGCTTGAAGAAACACAGGAATAAAGTCGCAAGTCTTTTTCACAAACAAAGTATGATTCCTTCCACCAACATCGTGGACACCACTGTTGAAATTAAGTTCCTCCATTCTAGATTAAGGGGATGCAGGCAGTACAGTGAAGCGCTTGAAATATAAGACCTAGCTCGTAAAGCTTGCGCGTGCTCTATGGTACTTCACACGGTCTGTTACATGGAAAAGCCGCAGCTATCGTTCTTGCAGACCAGAATGAAGCGCTTTGTTTAATGGAGTGCGTGGGTTGCAGTTTCCCGCGCAGGCTTGGAGCGCCAGTGCAAGAAGAGGTTGCTGAGACTTCATTTCACAACGTCATATAAGCGGGACTGCCCTAATGAGAGTCCGGTATTCCCTCCTTTTTGAACCATTTTGCCCCCCCCCCCCCTTTTTTTTTATGTGTCGTTTAAGCGTCAGTGGGGCAGCAAAAAGGTGAAGGCTGTTTTCATGGCTACGATGGTTGCACTATTGTTTGTGACGCTGCTAATACACTGAAAGCCTCCTCAGCTACCGACACTTTCTCGCCGTGCACTCTCCCAGAAGCGCTCTTTTATTTTATTTTTTTTTCCGGCTTAAGGAGACCACCTGCCACGTCAAGAACGTTTTTTTTTTCAGCTCCGGAGATCATTGGATTAATTCTGCGTCTGCACCGTAAATAAGTACAGATGCTGCTTGGTACACTCCAGAAGTATTCAAGTGTGCTTGTTGCATATATACGCAAGTGCTGCAGGTTTGTATGGGACCTCTGGGCACACGCTCCAACAAGTGATGGTATATGCGTCTGCATAATATGAAGATCAGTTGGTTTGTAGTCTTGTTCTCCATACAGCAATGTATTGCGCAATGGTTCTCGCTCAACTAACTGTCCAATCTTACGCACGACCTGTTTTGATGCTCTGAAACCAATTAATGAGATAAAAAGAATTTATCAGATGTGTTATCACAATATCCTTTGACGACACAGCTGCCTGGTATGTTATTGTGAATAGCAGTAGTAGCTAGCTCGATGACCTAATCCTCGGATCATGGTAGTCGGCGCTTTGATGGTGCTGTTGAAAATAGGAGACATACTGTTTCGCAAAGCATCAGAAATTTCTTTTCTTCAAAGAAGCCAATGTTGTGTATTTGTGGGGCTTTGCTGCGTTTATTGAACCAACCAGTGTTATGAAGTCTGCAGCATCATTAACGCTTTTTTCCACCCACTCTGTCGCTTGGATAATTGACTGCGTTCCGTAGTGGGGTGTCATTTAGCCTGGAACCAATCGACGTATCTCACGGGGTCAACATAGGAATGACATATATCTTGATGAGTATTTTCTTCCTATACACCTTCGTGTCCCCTGCCAAAACTTATGCTGTATTCCCGCTCGACGGCCAGTGGAAGGCGTACAACCGGAACAGATGTACGCATCATCCTTCTCTGCGACATTTAAGGTGTTGTTTGGGTATGAATGGTAGCAAGCTACGCGGCACTTTTAGTCCAGGGGATCAAGCGTTTTCCTGTGCTTTGTTTGTCTTGTGGCTTCTTATACAATCCTTTGGAAAAGAATCGTAAGGTAGACAATTTGAGCGTCGGTTTCACGATATGAATCTATATTGCGTGACCTCGAAACATTTGAAGCGCTCAGGAACGCCTCACTTCTGCACTGCATGCAGGTATGGATAGCTGAGTTTTTTCGATTAGAATTGCAGAATAAAAAAAGATATATGAGTAGCCTAAATGAGCCTTTCAACTGTGGTAATCATTCAGCGATAATGTGCGTGCTGACTCTCCTTCTTTTCTCGAATTTCAGTAAGAAACAAATACGGTACCAGACGGTTTCGTGGCTTTTAAAATTTCAAAATTTGCCACAGGGCGTTGATTAAAGCACGGCTACGGCCATATGATAGTATACAACATTAATGTGCTCGTAAGGCGATCGAGGAAGGGAAACTTTGTTTCGTTAATTACTAATAATCCACAAGTCAGGTGACACCAGCATACGCGTTCCGCATAATGTCTCGCCAAATGGGTGGTATTTCAAATACTGCGTGCTATTAATATTATCTGCGGCTACTGGCTAAACAAATAATTTGTCACCGTAAGCCTGCACTGTCTTTGTGCCCTCCTCCTTTTAGCGATCGAAGTTCGCGCCATTGTTCCTGGTGGCATTTACACGGACCTTATGAGGAGTGGCATAATTGGTGAACCGTACTACGGTTTCAACGACGTCAACTACGAGTGGGTTGCCTTAGAAGACTGGACGTTTTACAGACCGTTTATAGGTATTGCTTGCCGCGCGCATATCTTGCACAAATATCGCTGTACCAGCCCTCCTAAGGGATGCTCACTGAAAGCATTTTTTTTACACGGTTCACTCGCGCACAGTTCCGAAAGATCTTCTGGAGCACGAAGATGTAACCCTCGTTGCTCAAGGCATCGACACTACGTGTGGAATCGTGGTAAACGGCGTTCACGTGCTCAGCGCAAGCAACATGTTCGTTAGATATGAAGTGGACGTGAAGTCTCTGTTGAAGGTAAGCTGTCCGCTTGCATTCATGCATTTCACAGCAATACGATCTATTTCATAAATGGGAGGTAATGGTGTGACGCGGTCGTGACGATGAAGGACCCTGCTGAACTCAAGACGTCGGTCGAACTAGTTGGCGAACCTGTGTCCAGCAAAGCAAAGCAAATCACATCGCAAGACGGTAGCGGCATGAAAGGTCGGTCGACAGGAAAAAAAAAACTGACTAGCGACGAAATACGTCGGCTTTTATATACACGCGCCATAGCAGGTGGTTGTATTATCACTGAGATTCTATAAGGCACTCAACTGTGCGCGTTGGGCGTGTGAAGTTTCTAGAACGGTCGACACGGTTCCCGAAGCGATATGCAAGAAAAGCGCGGCCTGCGCTGGGGGCGAGTCACAGGAAAGTGATAACGGCGCTCGCCATAAACGAACCTAAATAAGCGCGGGTGTCAATATGAAGGTCCAACAATCGTTCCTCACTTTACGAAAGCTTTCCTGGCTCCATGTTTATTGGTCTCGTTGTTTTGAGTGCGCTCTCATATGCCAAACTGCCAAACAATCTAGAGACAGCAGTAGCTCTAAACGGCGATTGGCATAACTGTTGTGGTGAAACCCAGCCACCGTGTAGGTCAGCGTGCCTAGGAACCACAAGAACAAAATATCGTGCCTTATACCTCTTTTGTACAAATCAATCGTAACACGAAAGTCAAGCTGTGCGTTCACAGAAACAGTTGCAGCTTCTGTGCACCCAGGAAGGTTCAAGAGCTCCTTGTTTGCATCTTAACAGTATGCAACAGCATAAGCTTGCATCCTTATAGTTCGTAATGCGCAAGGTCCATAATAGCTTTTATTTGTATATCGCGTAGTGTCAAATTGCTGGAACAAATCTTTTTGCACTAACTATGCTTAAAGGCCAGCTCCGGCGATTTTCTCAGCATGTCAAGCTAATGGCGATTCTATGTTCCTGAGGCACTCTTGTCACACTTCTGATTTTAGAAATGGTCAGCAAATGAACAAATAATTTTTAAAGGTGAACATTTGACAGTGATCTGTCTGGTTGGGACGAAATTAAAGGTGGAAACAGGGGGACACCAACCAAATTATAATCATTTAAAAGTAAAATTTACTTCTAAACATTAAAAAACCCGACGTTTCGGGTCCCACTCGGACCCTTCTTCAGGGGTCACTGGAGGGCACCAGACAGCAGCAGTGCTTATAAGGCCTTCTTTCTTCTCTCTTCCTTCCTTTCTCACTTTCTCTTTTTTTCGGTTCTTCAAGCCGAGGGGGGTCATGCTAATGTTGAATCAGGTGCCGGAGTCCGCTAAAATAGACACTTGGCATTGCACCTGCAGACCGGTTCACGTTTGCAGGTGTCGCCTGAATGTGCCATGATACCCTAATCCCCGCCGACCCCTTCGAAAGGACACTGACCTGCCGCCTTCCAAGCCCATACGCGTGTGTATTCCCTACGTTCAGGGTACCAGCGAAGCGCTCGCACGTGTGCTGTCCGAGCAGGGAATAAGAGTAGCACACAAGCCAATTTCCACGCTTGGCCGTTTCTTTCCGCGCCCGAAAGACAGGCTGCTGAGGGAGAGAGCGCAAGGTGTGATTTACTCCATTCCTTGTTCGGATTGCGGCGCGTCGTACGTGGGAGAGACGAAGACCTTCCCAGAGAGGCTACGTCAGCACAGGACGATGTCCGCAAGTTCGACAGACAAAGGAGTGCATTAGCTGAACACAGCGAGGTGCACGACCACCGCATCGATTTTGACAACTCCCGCGTCCTCGACTTGGAAACCAGTTTTCACAAGCGGCTCTTTGTGGAATGGATGGATATTAGGAGCGTCCCCTTTATAACGGGGCGGTGGCCGGGCCACCAAGCTCTAGCTTTATTTCTTTTTCGTTTACAACCATTTCTTTTCCCGAATCACACATATTTTCACAACTAATTTTTTACTTCGTCTATTTATTTTATCTATTATCGTTCCTCTGTGATGAAACAATCTTACCCGAACTACCTTTCACTTTTGTTTGCTCCATACTTTTGCGCCACCAATGCTCTAAGCGCCTTTTACTTGTATCTATCGCCGGCATGTTCAGCTTTCCCCTGTTACTCCTGAAACCCATGGCCTCCTGTAGGGTAGTGTCCACAGCTACACCTGGGTGGACATCTGTACATTCAATCAAAATATGGTCTGTCGTTTCCCTAGCTTTTCCACAGCACGTACATGTATCCCCTTCTTTATTGAATTTTGCTCTGTAACTTCGGGTTCTCAGGCAACCGGACCTTGCCTCAAACAGTAAAGCGCTTCCCTTTGAATTATCGTAAAATTTTTCTCTCTTGATTTCGTCTTTCCCTTTTCGGTAGTTGTTCAATGCCGGTTTCTTCTCCATTCTAGCTATCCAATCCGAGTTCTCCGCCGCTCTGACCATGCTCTTAACGCTCTTTTTCGTCCCATCCGTTTCGTTACTGGATGTATACTTACTGGTAAGCTTCCTAGTTCTCTTCCTCCATTGTGAATCAACGTTCTTCCTATACAAATACCTGAATACTTTCGCTGCCCATCTACTTTCTTTCATATTCCTTAATCTCTGTTCGTACCTAATTTTACTCTTAGCTGCCCTTCCCTCAAAGTCAGACCATCCCATATCCCCCTTAACAGCCTCATTTGTGGTCTTCCCATGGGCTCCCAGTGCGAGACGTCCGACCGTCCTCTGATTCACGTCCAGCCCTGATTGTACCTCTGACCTCATGCACACCACTGAGTTTCCGAATGTAAGTGCTGGCACCATTACACCTTTCCACAAACCTCGAATTACCTCGTACCTGTTGTAACCCCACAGCGCTCTATGCTTCATTATTGCGGAGTTCCTCTTTCCTTTAACTATCATAGCTTTTTCTTGTACTTCCATGTATCTATTCCCATCATTTATCCATATCCCGAGGTATTTGTACTCTCGTACTCTGGGTATCTCCTCGCCCTGTATTGATATGGTCTGATCGTTGCTGTCATTGAATATCATCCAGCCGCATTTTGTCACACTAAATTTTATCCCTAAATCTTCACTTTCCCGACCACATATATTAACCAGACCCTGCAAATCTGTTCGACTGTCTGCGAATAGCACAATATCGTCTGCATAAAACAACCCGGGGAGCTTTTGTTCTATCACTATACCTGCCTGTCTGTACGACAGCTTAAAACCAATATTGCTCATCTCCAATGCTTTCTCCATTCTCCTCATGTAAAGCATGAATAATAGTGGGGACAACGGGCATCCCTGCCTCAACCCTTTACCTATATCGACGGCCTCCATTCTACCATTACTCGCCATACCTTCCCATTCCACACATACTGTATTTCCACTGTATATTTCCTTTAAGAGCTCTATACAATCATCCCCTATACCAGCCTCTTTCATTATGTCCCATAAAATATTCTGATTCACATTGTCATACGCACCCTTAATATCCAAAAATGCCAAATGTAGAGGTCTGTTCTCTTTTCCGGCTATTTCTATACACTGCGTAAGCGCAAAAAGGTTATCATCTAATCTCCTGTCGACTCGAAATCCATTTTGGAGTTCGCCGAAAGTGCCATTAAGCTCTGTCCATATCTGCATTTTAAATTTAATTGCCTGCATCGCCAACCTGTAGAGTACTGATCTAATGGTCAGTGGTCTATAGGAGCGAATGTTATTTTTCTCTCCCTTGCCCTTATAAATGAACTTCATCCTACTTTGACGCCAACTGTCCGGTATTCGCCTGTCCTTTAACCTTTTTTCAATTGCTTTTAATAGGGCTTCTTTGCTGTTTCTTCCGAGCTCATTTATTACAGTAATGCTAACCCCATCTAATCCTGTAGCTGTTCGTTTGGGAATCATTTCCTCTGCCTTCTTCCAATTGAAATTTTCCAGAACTAGTTCTTCCACTTGGTCTCCCTTGCTACTGTTATACGTCGTAAAGGGAGCTTCGTCATGCTTCTTGAAGGAATCGGCTGTTGCGTTTCGAATATAAGTCAATGCGTCGTACCCCTCCAATTTATTTCCTTCTTCATCCACAATATGCCGTTGCATAGTTACAGTTTTCTTCCCCAGCGATTGCAGGTGGTTCCAGAAAAGCCTAGATGCGTCCTTCTTTTCGCGAATGTCCGATATCCAACGTTCACTTTGGCCTTTAATCTTGGCTTCAAGTAAACTCTGTACTAGGGCTTTTTTTCTCGAGATATGTTTCCCATTTTTGCTTGGCCTCGTCTTGTGGCCTCTGCTCCTTTTTTGCCTGCCTATGTATTCGAGATGCTTCCCGTCGATTCTCAATTGCGTCCTGAATTTCACTGTTCCACCATCGTTTTGGCTTTCGCTTTCCCCTCCAGCAACTCTTCTGTTTCTCTTTCGTAACTTCAGTCCTTATTAAATTAATCAGCTCATTATAATCCCACACTTTGCCTTTTGTTCTGCTCACTATGTCCTCGATTATTGCGACTACGTTCCTAATTTGTTTTTCACTTAGAAAGGAGCTGCCCGACTTTAATTCGATGCTCTCTTTATGATCTACATATCCCATTCGCAAAGTTATGCGTTTATGGTCACTCCCCAAGCTGCTACTCCCTTCCTCATCTATGCTCATTTGTCTCAACTTGTCGTGAATTCCTTCCGTCATCATGGCACATTCAGGCGACACCTGCAAACGTGAACCGGTCTGCAGGTGCAATGCCAAGTGTCTATTTTAGCGGACTCCGGCACCTGATTCAACATTAGCATGACCCCCCTCGGCTTGAAGAACCGAAAAAAAGAGAAAGTGAGAAAGGAAGGAAGAGAGAAGAAAGAAGGCCTTATAAGCACTGCTGCTGTCTGGTGCCCTCCAGTCACCCCTGAAGAAGGGTCCGGGTGGGACCCGAAACGTCGGGTTTTTTAATGTTTAGAAGTAAATTTTACTTTTAAATGATTATAATTTGGTTGGTGTCCCCCTGTTTTCTTCACCTTTAAATAATTTTTAGTGAGAAAAAGAAACACGAAACTAATATTGAAACAGCAGTGACATCAAATCAGTGAAGCTGCTTTTTGCATGGTGCGACAACGCATGCGCCCTTCCCCTGGCGGTAATGTTGCAAAGTCTGGCGGCGCGCACAGATCTCGAAGGCCATGGTATTCTGCCGCTTTGCCGATGACGACGTCAACACACAGTGTGGCCTGTAATTGTAGGAAGCTAGATGGCCGGGGGTAAAGGTGACAGTAAAAATTGAATTGCAAGCAACCTCGCATCTCTCAAGGCTGTAATCTTGCACAAGTAATGGAAGTGCGCCAGAAAAAAAAAAACTATTTCCGCAAGGTAAGTATCTAGGCGAAGGTGGCGTCCTCAGTCCAGGGCCCCTGTTGCCTTTGCCAAGAAGGTTTTTTCTTTTTTTTAAACCTCCTTGGCCTTTGCCATCTTGCCAGCTCTGTCGATCAGCTTGGACAATTTTTCAGGCTTCGATCAGGAGAGCGCGGCCTCCCACAGCTCCGCTGCTAGTTTCTTGTTTACAGGCGCTACCTTGGATTTTTGCAGGCTCATGTAACAGGGTACAATGTTGAAAGGCACGTATCCAGCGATTTTTACTGAGATTTACTTACCACAAAAAATCTCCGGGGTTGGCCCGCAAATGTGACGTGCGTGGACCTCGTATTTCGAAGCATTCTCAGCACTGAGCTCTCGGAAATTTGAAATTTAATAATAGAGCGATTTCTTTCCGTCTGCAATATTACGCAGCCTCACATAAAAAGCCCACTCAGTTCGGAAAACGCTATACGTACGGTACGTTCGCTTTAATAGTGCTGATTGCCGATGGGTCCGGATTGTTCTTCTTACGCGGCGCCTTGTTTTTACAGAGCAGGAACACGATTTCTGTACGTTGCGAGTCACCCGTGAAGTATGCCAGACGCATGCACGAAGAACAACGGGTCGCATATCCCGTGTATCCGCTTTGCCCGCCGGCGGTGCAGAAGGGACACTGCCACGTCAACTTGATCCGCAAGATGCCGTGCTCCTTCAGCTGGGACTGGGCGCCCTCTTTTCCTTCCACTGGCATTTGGTAACGGATGAATTCCTCGATTCTCGCTGCTGCAAATCATGGAAAAGCCAAGCTAACATCCCGAATCTCAGTGTTACCTAATAATCTTGAGAGGGTAAACATAGATCTCAGTAATTCTTCGCGTCTAACGTTGAAGGAGTACTTCCTTAGCCGGGCGGCTGCATGTCAATGATGTATGATGTATTTCTGCTTGTAGTTTTTGTCCGTTGCTTTGGTGTGAAACACCTTTCAGTTTGCTTATATTTGAAAGCTGTTTTCACATTTTCTTATGTACCTAGAAACGTGTACAGTTTTACCATGTTACATGGGTTCGTGATTGTGCCTATAAAAACTGCGTATTGCCGGTAAAGTAATTTGGTGCATATATGCAAAAAAAAATGTTCGCTATGATGTATATTTTTTTCTAAACGGACGTTAGTGTGCCCTTAGCAATGTCTTTCAATATAATTTGTGTACCGATGCACTGATGTTTTCTTTGTGTTGTCTAATGTGTAAACTGTCGACTGGCTGCTGCCAAATATGTACTTCGACAACGAGTTCGAAGGGCGATTGTAGAAAAGTGGCTGAAGAAGGGAGCGCAACCACATACCTCGTAGCGTATCGGTATCGGTGCCAAATTGCTTCTTACATGGCGCGGGTGGCAATCTACCGATTCCAACGCAAGGTTGCGCTCCTCTGGTCAACTTTTCACAAATGTCAAACTAAACGTGAGATAATAGAACCTTTTCGTATGTGCAAAGTGGGTCCGAACAATTGTGTCAGCGTGCCATCTGTTCTCTTAAACAGCAAAGAGCGTTTTCTTGATAATAATCGTCGCGTGTAGTCGGTTTTCTTATAGTAACTTGCTGTGCGCTCACGCATGCTTTGTCTTTGTGGAAGCGTCTTCTTCGAAACTAAATCAGATATCAGTCCAGTGCTCTTACTGCCCCTTTGTCTTGCTTCTACCTCGTTTTTTTCCTGCATTCTCCCGCTCCTGGCTTTTTGCACCAATTAATGTGTACCAACTCGCCCAACAAGCCATTCTGGCAAATATACTGCTTCTTTGGGTCGAATGGTCTTAATTTTCAGGTGCGCCAGGACTGTTTAGGAATACGCTATAGGTGCAGGATATGGTGGAGCCGATGTGTCGGGGGAAAAGACGTAGATTGGTCCCTTCATGTTTGTCACCACTGTCCCCCCCCCCCCCCCCCCCGCCCAAAAAATATCAGATCGGTATGGACACAGCCGCCTTCCTATAAAAGTTATGGTTGCCTAAAACAGCGTACATTGTTTTCTTACGGACATTACCATAGCTGGCAATATGAGACGCACGCGCGACAGGTTTGTGAGCCCAGATTCGCACCCTCAAAAATGCCATATATGGCCATATATAGAATTGGGCATATGTTGCTATATGGGGCCCATGTCCGTATATGGCCGTATTTGCAGCAATCTTGATAGAAACATATATAGGAATAAAAGACCAACACGAGGATTGTCCTGTAAGACCCTGATACTTATTGGGCAAATACTTCTACATGCGGAAAAGTGCCATATATAGCCAGTATGGGTATCTGCCATATACGCATATCTGGCTATATATTTCACGTGTCCGTATGTGGCCGTATTTGCCCAATAAGTATCAGAGTCTTACATGACAATCCTCGTGTTGGTCTTTTATTGCCATATATGTTTCATTCAAGATTTCTGCAAATACGGCCACATACGGATATGCGCCACATATAGCCACATGTGCCCAATTCCTAATATCGCCATATATGGCATTTTTGTAAGGGCAAGCACATCGCAACAGAACAGTCCTGAACTTTCTACTGAAGTGCCGAAGTTGTCTTGACAAAGAGCGTCGCGCACAGTGCTTCGGCTCTTATACTAGCGTACTACCGTTACACACAAAAACAGCGTCCTACCAAAATCCTTTTTTCGTGTGTGGATATGGCAAAAAAAAATATTTCTGAGAAAAACTGGGCGCTTATAACGTATGCCCCTGAGATAAAAATACGGCTGGCGTTTCGTCACCGACAAGGCGAAGTACTGCCGTTCGTTTGGCGATGCACAAGTTATACATGGTCGCAGTTTCGCTACATGCATTCTGAGGCAAGACGTTTCCAAGACTTAACGAGCTTCATTGAAAAAGTTCACGTGTTGGCACTTGGGGCGACATTCGGAACGGCATACGCAAAACCTTGGTCCAAACGTGTAGCAGGCTGCCCATCCGCGTGAAATCAATTGCGGCTCGTAACCCGCATGTCACGGGCTCAAATATGCGGTCATGCGCCACATACGTGACTGAGTATGTACTACGCTCAGAGACTAAAGCGCGATACTCGGACCGCTTGATGTACAGCGAATTTTGTGCTACTGGAACCGAGCTGAATCAGAATGCTTCCCAAGGTCTTCCATTTTCTTTGAGCGCCACAGCGAGTCAGCTCGGCGTACCCACAGCAAAGCGATGACGCAGAAAGTGTGCCTTCAAGTATCGCGTTTCATTCGCTGAGCACTGCATATTTAAATCTCACTTTGACCGTGCTGTGCGCATATGCACCTCGCGTGGGTAAATATAGGCGTTTACACTCATTTAACATGAGTCACGCGGCTTTTTGCTTCTCACTCGTGTGGCCCAACGCGTTTTTGGAGGTCGCCACTGAACGAGATATCCACAGCTTCCGCCTTAAGGAGACACTTAAGGGATACAGCAAATCAGCTTTATACTATTAGAACTTTCGTTAGAAATTCTATTGTTCATTTATATATCATGGGTTCAATATTTGAGCAGAGAATGGAAGTTTCGTTTTCTAGTTTCGCGCCGAAACTTTTCCACCACAACGTAAGCATGACTTCGCGAATTTTAGGGTGTCTACTCGTATTTTCGCCACGCTGCCACCATGGAATTTTATGAAACTCGCTACGTTAAATGTGTGGTCACCTAAGAAAAGAATAGTTTATTTTTACAGCGGATTAGTTAGTTGGGTCATAGCAGGCGCCTTCAAAGTCTATGATGTCACAGAGTGTTTGTGTGGGAACTTCAAGGCGGCGTCGCCACCTGCACTTTGGCGCGTTTTGGCGCTAGTCAGCCTATTTCTTGCGGGAAGAGTGATGCTTTTAGTATTGTGAAAGGCTTGGCTACTGATAACGTAAAAATCATCTTACTATTTAAAATCCTTTTAAATAAGAGAGGAGAAATTTGGTCGGCAGTATAGGGACGCCTCATGTTCGCTTACTCCGCTCAGCAGCGGAACATGCTGCACCAACTGATCGAGCAGGCAGCCATTTGGACGTGTTTAGTGTAACAGGGATGCTGTTTCTTTCTCTCGCCAGGAAGCCAATCTGGTTGGAAGGGAGCAACGGCGTTGTCATCCGCGACATTCTAGTGGAAACGATTCCATACAGTAAGTGTGCTCTATCTTTCTTTTTTACTCTTCGTCTGTCTGGCTGTGCTCCCATCAATACCAAAACGTTCGTCGCAGTACTTACAAATAGAAACTAGCTTATTTTGGCCCTTTATGTCACTGCTTAATGTAAGCGGTCGATCATGCTTAATAGTTTCGTACATGGCGTCTATAATAAGCATTCATCATCTGCAATATTGCACACCTGGTTCGGCTGTTTAACTTGGCTCCTCCTCCTGAGTATAATAAAGCTACCCCGTCCGTTCTAGCACGTCCTGTCGGCATTGATCCTCGTAAAGCCTGTCTCAAATCTCTGTACTTGATGTCTCAAGTTTTGTGGAGCACAAAATCACCGCATCGCCGCGGACCACTATAATATCAGCCCTTTGGCTGCAAGTATTTTTTTCCGCTGCATAGTTGATTTTAGTGAGACAGGCTGGCACACCAACATTGCTCTCTAATACTAAGATGTCCTCGAAGATGGTTGTCGGTTATCTATTTATAAGTTGTTCAACTGCCTGTTCATAAGGTGATCGCCACTAAAGCCAAGAGAGTGTAAGGCGCTAACGCCCATTTTGTTGTCGGTGAAGTCATCGGCGATAAATGGATGCCTCAGAACTATATATTAAGCCCTGGTTTACCGAGCTGGTACATGTTCTCATATGCCACTTGGACCACTGTTTGAAAGAATAGTGTATACGTTGGCTAAAGCACGGATATGAAGATATAAACACAATTAGAATAGCTTATCTGTTGTTGTCTCTTCCACGTGAATTTATGGGCTTTGGGCCGCGTCTTTCAAGACTTGAAATGGGATATTCATAACTGTTGTTTGAAGGGAGTCTTTGTATTGACCGAAAATGAAGCAGATGAGCGCTGCCCTATGCATGAAGGAAGAATAACATGAGCTAACTTACTGCGCTGCAGCAGGTCTGCTCAAATATAGTTTTCGCCCCGTAGCAGTAGATTGCGCACTACATATCCCTGTATAACACTGACTGAAAGCAACTTGTGCGTCTTTTTTTTTTTTTCAGGACAACAGAACGGTAACGACAGCTGGAGCCTCAACGTTACTCTGTGTTACATGTCTTCGAGTACTAAGCCACGTGTTGGAACAATCTGGATGACGTTAGATGATGCTTTGCTGGGACTCGAATATGTCACTTTCGAGCCATCGATGCAACTAGATAGCAAGCTGGATCTACTTGTTCCAGTGCCGGATGTAAGCTTTGAAAAATCTTGTGTTTTGCTTTTATGTTCTTTTGTAACGCCGATAAGAGAATGCTGAATTTTAACAGTTGCCCTTAAGTATTAGAATTAATGCAGACTATTTAGACTTCTAACGTATGTTTACCTTTAAATGTTTCCTTTCAAATGAATGTCAGAAGTATTTTTTGAAAGCTGCTTAGTTTGATAGGATGGTTTTCATTTTATAAGAATGGTCGATATCAACTCTCTATCAGAGAAGACAGTGAGATATATTTATGCTTCGCTTTATTCTGCATATTGATATTTCTGGTGGCTGTTTGTTGAACGTAGGGAATCACTATCCATCGCTGGTGGCCAGTCGGTTACGGTGAGCAAACATTGTACACTCTCAAGGTATCAGCTTCCGTAGGTGACGATTCGTTCGAGAAGAGCGTCCGGATTGGATTTCGAACAGTTCAGCTAAGCGAAGACACAATCCGTAAGTTGAGATTCGTCTATCGCATAGTAGACACTGCCTTTCCGTGTTCGACTTCGACAACTATTATTAATTCTTGTTAGTTAGTGAACGAAATAGCGCGTGTACCATACGTTTACGACCTGACTGTATACGATCTCCTGACACCAAAAGCTTTGCTTATTTCACTTTTAGAAGTAACAACCTCCGTTAAAGTGTGTGTTTAAAAGGGCATAGAAGAATGTTCTGTCACCTCTGCGTAAGATATTTCTTCGGTACGCATGGTGAATGCGGTCCTGTTTTTCTTTTTCCATTTAAACCAGAGAAAGCTATAAATATTTGCCGTTTTTCTTTTCTGAACAATTTTTTACTTCGAGCACTGGAAGCCACCGAATGCAAATTTTACACATAGTTGACAAAATTATTCCGGTTCCGTTAAGGGTCTAATCATCAGAAAAAAAAAAATTCGTGGTACACAGCGAACCGAATTCTCTCTGTGTAACTACCCAAGGCGGTAAGAGTGCCAAGCTCCCAAATGAATTTTTCTGAAGCGTTACTGAAAACCTTCTTTTTAATATACACAAACAAATGAGCATGTTCCAAGGGCCGAAAAAAGCCATAAATTGCTACACTTCATTTCTTAAAAACGCATAGGGATGCTGGCTTGGCAAAATAGGAAAAAAAAAAAGGAACGCCAGCTCAACTTACGTCACCAGATGTCTCGCCATACTTTGATGCTTCGAAGGGAAAGCAGACGTGTCATTTGCCAATTATAATGTCGAGAATATCTCACTGCCAGCTGTTTCTATCCCATCGATTCCAATTGGAATTAACAAATTTGTAGGTGAGTGGCTAACAGTTTAGTAAAATATAAAAGGTTCTTCTTCCGCTACAACTCATGCTTAACATCAAATCTACGTATGCTCTCAACTTAGTAGGCCTCACGGAAACGAACAAACAAAACGATCACTCGCGTTTTTCGCGCGATGCTATGAGGTAGTCTGAGGCCGCACTCACGAATTGTCTCTTTCGTAAGTGCGTGTTGTCATTGGCAAGCAGGCAAATTGGTAATGATATGTGCAGCGTCAGGATTGGCTGAAATATTCCCCTACGAAAACTTTGACCATGTTGTTTTTGTAAATACGGGCCCAGATCTTGCACCGTACAAAAGGGAAAACATTGATCTTTATTTTGTATCAAATGATTCGACATGGACCTACTTGGTATTATCGTATCCCTTTAAAAATTATTTTCAGTAATAAATTAATTATTAATTTATGGGGTTTAACGTCCCAAAACCAGCTGTGATTACGAGATGCCGCAGTGGAGGTTTCCGGAAATTTCAACCACCAGGGGTTCTTTAACGTGCACTGACATCGCACAGCACACGGGCCTCAACATATCGCCTCCATCGAAATGGAGCCGCCGCGGCCGGGATTCGATCCCGTGGCCTTCGGATCTGCAGCCAAGTGCCATAACCACTAGACCACCGTGGCGGGGCCAGTAATAAATTAGGAAATTACATCAAAAGACTACGAAACGTCGTCAAACTAATAAATTTGGTGACTAATAACTTTTGATTCAAAAGTGATAGCGACCTTATTTTTTAATTTTTTATGTTTTTTGTAAACTACACTGATCTTGAGCATCTCAAAGAGTAAAGAACAGTTGTTTACATTAAAGGGATTTAATTTTGGCCTTAAAAGGTTAACACACAGCTTGCTTCCCTTCTGCTCGGTTGCGTTACGTTGCAGAGGATTTCGGCACTGCTACTGCTTTCTACTTCGTGATTAATGGTGTCCCCATATACGCCAAAGGCAGCAACTGGGTCCCACCGGATATCTTTCCCGAGAGAATCTCGAAAAACTACGTCGAGCAGCTGCTGCTTTCTGCCAAGGTAACCTTCCGAATAGTTTAAAGCCCTTATCACCAGCGTGAGGTGTTTCGGACAGAAAACAGTGTTACTTACGTATGTTCGTGGCTGTTCAATCAAATGAAGAATGTAGCAGACTATTTGGAAAGCTGCTTCTTGCAATATTTTGAAAAACGAAAACGGATACGTTGGTAAGAATTCTATTTTCATTGGCCACTGCACGCCTTTTGACAATGTTCTGCGTCATGAGCAAGAGATACGTCAACCACCCCATGACTATTTATTTATTTATTTATTTATTTATTTATTTATTTATTTATTTATTTAAATTACTTATTTCCTAAGTTCGTGGGTTACATACAATCATGGTCAAGGAACATTAAATAAGGGAGCGGCCAGCTCTGCAGCTAACTCGCCTTGGCAAAGATAACCCACAATTACTCCACTGCTGTGTTAGACGCACCCTTTCTAGGGTAGGTCCTCAGGTTAACATTTGGGAACTTCAGTTAATTGAAATGCGTTATATACGCCTAGCAGACAGGCAGTATGCACGATAATCTCAAAAGTTCGCGGGGCAATCTGCGCAGGAGGCGAACATGAACATGCTTCGTGTGTGGGGTGGCGGAGTGTACGAAACGGACTACTTCTACAGCCTCGCCGATGAGCTCGGAATACTGATCTGGCAGGACATGATGTTTTCGGCCAGCCTCTATCCGGCTGATCGGTCTTTTCTCCAGAGTGTTGCCAACGAGGTTCAACAGCAGGTGATCATCAGATGGATAAGGGTCATAGGAGTGGTAATGTACAATAGTGCTTGACACTGCTCGCGAAACTAATTCCACGTACAGGATTTACTGACTTTCGTAAGATATGTGTATCAGGGAATATTCCTCTCTGCTCTTTGTTAGGGGGACGCGTCTGCTCGGTAGCGTTGGTCGGGGTAAATATATTGCGTCTGGTCAGCACACTTTTTGGAATATTCAACTACGAGAATGTCCTGCGTAGGCGTAAGTCGATTTTCTATAGTGATGATTCAACTTATTCCACTTACGACATTTGCGCTCTAGGTAAGAGGGCGCAGTAACCTTGTGGCCGAGCATCCGCGTGAAAAGTTGTATGTTGATACGCGGATTTCTAATCTGCTCAGGCTTAAGTAGGCGAACGTGCGTTTAAGTTCCAGCATCAAAGGGAAATATGTAGAAAACCGGCAGCGATCCTGGAAGAAGGGACGGTTTCATTTTGTACGCTATAATAATTCTAAAAGTGTAATTGCAGAGTCTATTGCGGGAATGGCGAAGCACTTGAAGGGCCCACGACACCAAAATTTCTAACGCGGGATGTCTGCGTTATTTATTGTCCTGCATACAAAAAGGCTTTTCGGACCGAGCATTAGTGGCCAACATTGTCTCTAAGGTATTTTAATATGATTTCAAAATACGCGGAAATGATAATCAGAGCTGACAGCACCCCGCGACGTCGCTACTAGTATAACGCGGTTAGTGGCCTCTGTGACGTTTCACAAGTGGAAGCGGGTATCTTCGACGTCAGAGAAAGGAATAGGCGCACATCACTATGGGATAGTAAGAGGTGGTGGTGGTGGTAACAACTTTATTTGCAAGTCCGGCAAATTCACGGCCTTAGTAAGAGGTGTCTTTTTATGTTTCCTCGTTCCGTGTTGGTCGCCCATCAAGCGTACATTGAAAACATGGTACGGCTTGGCACCTGATCCAACCTGCAGCGCCGCGTGTCACGGCATGCGACACACGATGGTTCAGGACACATAGAAGCGAACTACCTGTCAGGGCGCTGGCTCCGCCTACGTCCAGCATCTCGTGCCTCCCAAGCTTTGACGTGCCTCCCAAGTCCACTCAGCAAAGTCGTTCTGCGTTTGAACACGCGTGTGAACGCGCGCTTTCGCTTCAGAGCCAGTTGCGCTTCTCTGAAGCCTTTAGTGCGACCTTCTGGGGATACTAATCAAATACGTAAGAGTGCTTGCGATTAGGAAATGTCCAACGACGAGATTTAGGCGCCTATAGAGTGAAGTCTTGCATTGGATAAGTTGATCAAGGACATTTTCAGCGTCCATTTGGTTTCTTTTAACAGGATTACGTAATTGCGTCAGTGGAGAAATGTGCGACGGACGGGACAGAACACAAAAGTTCAAGCGCTTTAACTTTTTTGATGTTCCTCCTCGTGTGCTTGTTGCTTTTTTTTTTCATTTTTGCGCAATTTACTCATGTTCAACGGTTTACGAAAGCAACCTGACAAAGCCAGTTGGCCGACACAAGGCTTTCAAATAAATATGATAAATTCTAGAGGCGCAGAAATACGAAATATGTGAGCTTTAAATCTCGTTGGTTACATATCAGTTGGAATGCCCCGCCATGGTGGTCTGGCTTATGGCTCCGTGCAGTCGAGTTTTCCATGTGCGACATCAGCGCCGCAATGCACAGCCTGGCGGACAGAAGAAGCAAACTGGGCAGGCTGTGGCCGGACGATACGCAAACGGGACGCGCGCGTCTCCAGCTCTATCGCAGCAGGTCTACACAGCGCGTCCCACTTTCTTTTGTTTTCTTTCCTTTGAGACGCGCGCTCCAAACCTACAGCAAACTGTTCCAGAGGGTGACGCGAGCGTGCGTGGCTTCCACCATGTGCGTGCTATGGGCGAACGCGTGCGAGTCTCGTAAGTGCACCCCTTGCGACCAATGTCAGCGACACTCAGCCGTCCGACAAGAGCTACGTAGCGCCCTCTGGTCAGTGTACGAAGCCCAATCCCGGCCTCGGCGGCTGCATTTCGATGGAGCCGAAATGTTGAGGCCCGTGTGCCGTGCGATGTCAGTGCCCCAGGTGGTCAAAATTTCCAGAGCCCTCCACTACGGCATCTCTCATAACCAGAGCTGGTTTTGGGATGTTAAACCCCACATAACAACATATCAGTTAGAAACATTCCGTCACAAGTGGTTGCCAGAATGTGCTGCGTCATTTTTATTCTTTCGCGGTCCCGAAAGATATATTTCCTGTTACACTTACTTCTTTTTTTTTATTTTTCGGCAGCGGGGGCAAGGTTTTATAACCGTAGTCGTTTGAGCAAGAAATTCTGCTGTCTTTTCGACTGAGACACTCCACAGCACGGGAAACCGCAACGAGCAAAACAAGATTCAACTATTGTTAAAATGTGGCTGTGCCGGTTGGAAATTATCATCATTCTCACGTTTTATTTACTTTTGGGTTATAGCAAGCGTAAATATGCTTCGACTGAAGGTCTCATTTAAATTTTAACGCGACAGTATTTGAACACTAGGTGTAAACTTTAACAAACAATGAAGCTCACATTTCCTAAAGTTCGTCCATTCGTCGTCATTTTATCAGCGCACTTCACGAACTATTTCTAACGTTGTGCTCGCACGCTACATTAACTTGAAATCTTTTGTAGGGACTGACAAAAACAATCCTTCCTCTCAGGTTCGACGCCTACAGCATCACCCTTCAATTGTTGTTTGGGCGGGAAACAACGAAAACGAAGACGCCCTTGCTTCTGGTTGGTGGTACGCGCTCTTTTCCATATTCGCTAAGAACTTGACAACTTATAACTACATTTGGCACTACGTTGCACGCTTGGTTGATACGCAATGCGAGATTATCCATTCAATATGACAGGACACGGGAAACATTTTCTACAACTCGCAATGCATGTGAGATAGTGATTTAAAAAAAGAAGCTTAAGAAGCCTTTGATACCCTCTGTCACTATATGATTATCCTATAAGTGCCCATAAGGTAGCACCGCGTTACTACAAAAATATTATCGCCCTCCTGCTTTCTTAAAGGAGCGAAGTCAAGGACGATTACGAGCTATACCGCACCGATTACTTGAAACTATACATCGGCGTCATCAAGACGATCATTGAGGTCGAAGACAAGGCACGACCTTTCGTGTCATCAACGCCGAGCAACGGCAGAAAAACGGCAGAAGACGGCTGGATCAGTACAACACCCAACGGGGAAATGAATGGCGATCGTAAGCTCATAGCGACAAGCGGTCTTTGAAGCCCTTGCCCATCCCATGAAAGAGCTGATAAGAAGGGAAATAGGCAGTACGGTACAGAAATACAGCGTCTAATGGAAAGCATGCTATTTTTCTTTTAAAATAGCACTTCTTTTTTTCGGAATTTGTGCATGTGTCTGCAGATGCGTGAACCACGAGCTACCGTGACAACTTGGCGGCAACCAGAGCACCTTGCAATTTATCGTCGCTACTTACACTTCGTTTTCACTTGAAGAAGTAATGCTAGAGGCTATTTTTACTAGTTTGCATAGAAGCTCGAGACGAAGAGAGGAACAGCGGTTAGCGAGGGATTCTTAAATAACATATTCGGTTTTTAAATGATACTGCTGAGCCAAAATCCGGCTGCTTGCGTCTAGGCCAATGGCTAAAAAACTAAAATGATCTGTTAAATGTAACTTTCTTCTATAGGTCTAGAGAACATGCGTGTTATTTCTTGACATTGCAAGCACGCATTCGCCGTTCCAAATTTATGTTAACGGTTACCCTCACATAAACTGGCAAACGTAAATCAACAAAAGCAGAGTAGCTCTATAGCTGTGAGCCACTCCAGAATGCTTAAGTTACTGTTCAGGCAGGGCCGTAATGGCTTCAATAATTACGTTTTGTATTCATCACGAACGTCTTGTTGAATAGTCTGTATATTAGACGCTAAAAATATTTTATAATGTCTTTACGCAGGGCTCTTCAGAGGCGTATATTTGGGCAAGCAGACCCCGTTGCATTTATGCTTAGTCCTGATGCAAGGATAATAATTTCTCCAAGAAGGTGCAGCGAGACTGAGACAAGGGGCGAACAAGACACGCCACACACGAGTGCCGAGCGTTACCCGTACCTTGTCTCACTTGCGCTTCGCCTTGTTATAGCTGTGAACTAACTCACCCAAATCAATGAACAAATCGCAAAATACGATTTAGAACAGGGAATGTCGCAGGCTCCTGCGACATTCCCTGTTCTAAATCGTATTTTGCGATTTGTTCATCGATTCAAGCATCCATCTTCCCCTGAGCTTCTCTTCTAGTTTGGATCTCACCCAAAATCAGTCTTACTACATATTGCTTCCTGTTCGTGAGGATATTATTTTTGTTTTTATTAGGTGTGCTTCCATGCTGGACGTGGCTTAAACACAATGAACAAGCTTATCACGCAAGCATCAGGCAAAAGAAAATACTTAATAGAAAGAAAAAAATGCGCTCAGATCCTTAGATTGTCTCTTCGCAGGACACATTGAATATTAGGACATATGTGGCCTATCGGATGCATTTTCACACATCGCGAATAAATCCTCACATGAAGTGTATCTCGCGCGAGAGTCTAAGAAAATTAAAAAGTTCAATTGCAAAGTGTACGTGCTAATCTGTTTGCCAGGTAGCTGCTGTGAGCATTCCAGACTTTGGGGCGCCGAGATAAAATACGAGGAAGCTCATCTGCAATGAAAAGTTAGTAAAAGGAACATATGTGCATATTTTTTGTTTCAGTGCATTTCTACAGTTATAGCAGCGAGCTCTGGAAGCCAACGAGTTATCCCCTGCCACGGTTTGTGACCGAAATCGGTATACAGTCCTATCCTCCACGAGACTCGATGGAGCGTGTTATGCCCGCCTCGATGGTGACTTACCCTTTTTCCCGTTTCCTGGACCACAGGGAGCACTTCGCCATGGGTACGACTGCATCATTTAGGAATGAAACGATACTAGAAAAATTCCGACGCGGTCATTTAGCCTAAAGCGCTTGTACGAAGCGCTTGTACGAAGCGCTTGTACGAAAGCGCTTGTACGAATGGCGCCACGAATGGCTTACGAATGGCGCTTATAGTGCCATTCTTGTACGACAGGAACAAAGGCGTGGCATACGCGGACACTAACTTGAAACGTTCTTTAATACCTGCCAAGCCACCACATATGTAGGCGATTTCGTTTTTTCTTTGGCTAATGATCATAAGAGGACTGCCTGCAAAAATCTTACCCATCAATGCGCGGGTGGGATAACTTCTTACACGAAAGGGCAGTTGAAGGTTGGGAACACTGTCATCCCCTAGCCTATCAATCCATTCGACTTCGGTGGTTTCGCGGGTTAACCTTCCCCGGACTCTACCTACAATGCAGCAGTCTCGATACACAGGGGTGCACGTGGTGTGATAACACCTGCACTGGCAATGGCATTTCTGCAATGCTCGCAGTGCGCACCGAGAAACTCACCTCGATTTTTTTTTAATTTGTATAGGTATTCCGTTAAACCATCGTCCAGGCACCCTCCATTATGCCCCACATAATTTGTCAACAACTGCCTCAGCAGATTCAGCAAACCTAATATGGTGCTTCTTTACGCACATACTTTCTTGAGGTAGGCCAGGCCTGGGTAGCCTGCGCTGACATTGCGTTTTCTTGGGAGCGAAAAACACTACCCTTACGTCTTCACGTCGGCCTATCTTATTTTTAATCGGTGCCATAAGCCGTGGATGTGCAGGATGACCGCGAAGGTCCCCAAGTCTTGGGAAGATAGGCTGGCGGATTGACAATTTCAATTTAGAAGTCCTTCAGCAGCGCTTGCAAGAACATGCGTGGGGTATCCTACAAATCAAAGGAGGAGGATCATATTTCCAGTCACCTGCTCCTAAAATGACTTCCATAATTCGTTGAACAGGCCTGTCCACGGGATTTATCTCCTAACCAACTTGCAGTACGCTGACTTGAAATGGGAGCAGTGGCTTGTACGCGCGCGGCTGATATGGGAGCTCTACTCCTACCATACCATTTGACGCAGTCTAAGTTCATTGAGAGGTGAATCGCGAGGGCATACTTATTCAACGCAGTTATGCACAGTATAGAGCGAAGAAATAAACTGGAAATGCATGGTAGTTACTGGAAGTAAAAGCTTGAAGGACGAGACGTGGATTGTAGACCGGAGCTGGGAAGACGAAGCGGATTGAACAGAGCGGAAGCAGAAACGATGTGAACGTGAAACCGGAAGTACATACCGGAAGATTAACTGTCGGAAAGTCGTATTACAAATTGGGTTGTGATCGAGTGCGATCTCATAGAATTTTTTTTTTTTTTCATCGTCAGTCAGCAGGAGCAGTCACGGTCTGCAGAGCTCTGAGAGTATCAGAGAGAGCGTCGCTTTATTGCTTATGCTGTTACATTGTGCCGTGCCATGATTAGCAATGACTATTGCACAGACGAAAACGGATGCCACAAAACACTGTTCGTGTTAGTACCCAAGACAAGTGCTATATGTCGTGTATAATTAGGGTTGTTCGCTTTCGGGATTTATCCTTGCTCGAATTCGGGAGCAAAAATCGAGAGTAATTTTTCGGGGTGATAATCAGGAAGAGACTGACGTTTTTGTAGAATGATTTCGAAATCCGGCTTTTCCTTTTTGGGGTTAAGTTTATGAACATACAAGTTTACACATCAAAATCGTGTAGCTTCCATATAGTGCTTGGACGCAGCTTATAAAATCCAAGAGATGCATCACAGATGTACGCTTAAGCGTAAATGATTTTGTTGTTTCAAGGCGGGTTAATCAGGCGTGTGTGCAGCAAACTCCGTGCAACATTTTAAAAAAATCGGCTTGTATGTGGTATTACAATTCGGGGAGAAGCCGGATGTTACACTATTTTGTTCTAGCATGTTCGGGGTGTGAAAATCGGTCAAAATTAGGCTTACCGGAAAACGTCCAACCCTACGTGTAATACATACATGCCCACTTAAGGGTAAGTCTTCATCGCAAGAACAACAAGGAAAAAAAAGGAAAAAAGGAAGGGTGCCAGAATATTACCGGATCTTGTTTTTCTGTATTTGCGTGTGTGTTTGTGCTAATGTACACTATAGGTCACTGGCTATATTAACGTCTCTGACTTACGCGAACAACTTTCTTAGACTGCTGGAAGTGGCTGAATTACCATAACAAAGTGCGTCTGCTATTGTAGGGGCTCGCTACGCAGCTCGTGTTATGGACGCTTATTTTCACATTTCGAATACATCCCGGACCGATAGATCAGCGGGCTACGACATGGTCTCCTACCTCACCCAGGTTAGTTTCCTCTCCTGTTACAGAGGAGCGTTTTTCAGCTTGTGCGTTCTTAACAGTCTGTCACGTAAATTTTAGGCAGTAAAAGTCGGAGAGCCCCGTTGGACCCCCTTCGCAACATCTTCTCCTAAGATATTTATGTCTTAAAGCGCATTCAAATTACAGTCCGAGCTATCATGCGTGTAGGTGTTAGTCGAGTCACAGTTTACGATTTTTCTGGCGGGTTTTACTTTAAGGAATTGAATTTTGTTCACTGACATACTTGTGCCGTGCCGGGTGGCTTACGTGGTCTGGTGCTTCGGAAAATGGTCAGCGGTAGCTCGAGATGATATTTCCGCCTTGGACACCTACGCCGACGTCGAAACCTGATTTTCTGTGTCCATATCTGACACTCTCCGCCTTCGGTAGGTACACAGAGGTTTCCCCTCTTTGTCCCGACTGCGGTGGGATTAGTGATTTTAAGCACATGCTCTGGGAGTGCCCCTCTTTACAGTGCCACACTAACGACGGGTTGACGTCGGGAATATTTTATTCATTGGTCAAGAGCCACGATTGGCTTGAGCAACTCCGGGCAGTCCAGAAGGCCCACGATGCGGCGATAAGGCTTGGCCTTCCCGTCCCAACGTGGGAGCGGCCCGCTGTCTTGCCCCTATAACAACGGGGAAGATACTTCCGGACCACAATAAAGTTTATTATCTCACTATGAGCTTTTCAACACCATCGCGTCAAAAGCTAGCTCCCAGGGCAAAGTGCTGCCTGGTTATACACATATGTGCATATGTAGGGTGTTAACCACGGAAACTCTGCATGTGCCGAGCCTCGCCCACGGGCTTTACTTGCTTTTTTCGCCATCAAGGTCATCCAAGCAGAAAGTGTGCGCACGGCCTGTGAAAGATTCAGGCGCCTGCGTGGCCACCTCTACGACGGCCTCGGCCACAACATGGGTGTCCTCTACTGGCAGCTCAATGACATCTGGCCCTCGCCCTCATGGGCATCAATTGGTCAGTGACGACGCATACGATAATGTCCTTCAGTCCGTCCCTCCGTGGGTACTTCGTAATTTGCATTTTCGTGTTCGTTTGTTTAATATTTATTTATTTATTTATTTATTTATTTATTTATTTATTTATTTATTTATTTATTTATTTATTTATTTATTTATCCTTGTTTTACATTTGGAGGGCAGAGTTCCTGATTAACGAAAGCACAAGATTCGCGCTGCGTTCACCTTCGCCATCTGGCTTAGATTTGGTACGTTATGACCAGGGGAGATTTGGCAGGATACGTAAACACTTTCAGAAAGCAGCAATAGTAGGAAAAACAGTCGTAGGTATTCCGAATGTCTATTCTGTCTCGCACAGGCTTAAGAAAGTCTGAGGGGTGTAAAATTTGTTTTACTGCTCCCAATATGTTCGGCAGGATATGCGTTGCCGTGCAGAGGGAAAATGAACAGATCAAAGGAAAAAAAAAAGAATAACTAAAGGGGCATTCGTTCAGTAAAGCGCACTGCCAATAGCAATTTTACGGACTGTCGCATGGGTGTGGGATATAAAAATCCCTTTAGCTGCGGACAGTTCTACGCGAGTCAAACAGGGCGTTTTCCTGACCACAAATTATTTGAACATAAAAGAGCCATTAACCGGTAGAGCTCTTATCCTTGCACTGCCGCGATTATAACTGGACACCCAAGTTAGATTAATGTGCGTTCTTGTACAAACATAAGAATAATGAAGCACGTCCAGCGGTCGTCCATTGGCCTGCACTAGGAAGGGAAAAAATGCCCGAACAGACCGGCACGTGTAACTGTTTGACAGGTCACACTACCAGTCCTAAGCATTCGCAGGTAGGTTCTGTGTCTTCTTTCTTTATCGCCTCAGCGCTCTTCTTCAGTTGACAGTCGGCTCTCGGGTACTTCAGGTACTCTTGTGTCCGTGTTTCCACGCCTTTCTGTTCCATAATGAACCATCACCAATTATCTTTCAAAAATATGTCTAATATAATGTATTACATAATAATACAATACAATTATAATGCATTATATTGCGTAATAAAATTACGTTATATTACATAACATAATATAATGTACATTATATTAAGCTTAATTTTGTTATTACAGCGCGATGTATTGCAGTCAACTTACTTTCACTCTCCAAGCCGACCTGTCCTCGTTTCCTTTTATTAAACGCTGTCTTCTTTTTCTTCGGCGGCAAAATTAACATCACTTTACTTTTAAGTATAATTTAAACACAGTGCTCTTTGTTGACTACATGATGCCATATTACTCTTCACAAATAGTTTTGTATTGCGCTTTTATCTTCTCCTTCGACCATGTCTGAACGCCTAGCATTTTCTACAATGAACCATATTTCTACAATGAACCAACAACTGGCTCATCCGCCGCGGTATCATAGCGATTAAATACGACCCTACTACGCTCGAGGTCGCAGGAATCACATCCCGGCCACGGCAACTGCATTTGAGGGGGCTAAAACGCAAGAAGCGTCCGTGTGCGCTAAATGCACGTTCACAACACTAGGTGGTCAAAATTACACCAGATAGCCAAGAATGGGTAGTGCCTCACCATCGTATCGTGCTTTCAGCATAAGAAACCTTTTCAGTTATTACTACCAGCTTGCGCAACTTTCTGTCGTTATACGAATAATCGAAGTTTTTCCAGGCATGTCGGAAACTTCCCGCTTCTCTTTGCCGTTTATCAATGTGATTATTCAACCTCATAGTATCGAACGCACTCACTTTACCATCAGCGCCATTTTATGAGCCTCACGTTATTGTTCTTTTTTTTCCTATATATCGTCAGAATACGGCGGCCGCTGGAAGATGCTTCACTATTTCGCGAAGAAGTTCTTCAGTCCCATTATCATATCGCCGTATTTGGAAAGAGGCGACGAGATCAAGGTGTTCGTCGTCAACGATTTGGTCACACCTGTCGAAGGCGCAATACTGGACGTCACGCTGCACTCCTCGCAGTCCTTTACTCCTCTCTGGAGTTTTCAAATGCAGCCGAAGGTGGTAAGTGTACAGCAATTACTTAACCCACGTTCATTATGCAACGTCGACGCACTTGCGACCGACGCCCTTCGTGGGTTTCAAAAGCGGCTCACGCACACGTACGCGACATGGAGGCAAGTGCCAGGGAAGAGAAGCGCGCACACGCATAGTTATCGCAGATCAGCTCGGCGCAAGCCCGCGAAGGAGAGGGTCAATCAATCAATCAATCAATCAATCAATCAATCCAATTATTTCTTCCAACGGCAGTTAGAGGACTGTCAGACGAAAAGTGGTTACAAATTGCGTTTCGTCTGCATAGGGTTCATGAAAAACAAAAATTGTCCTCCTCTCATAGCAGCCGGAAGCTACAAAAAGGAAATTTTTACCGTATGCATTCTTACAAAAGCAGCTTCCCAGTTAACAATAAATTAGTAATGGATGAAGTTCCAAACCGCGGCCAACGCCTCTGAGGGGCGGTCGCTTTGCCACCTGTGATAGCCGGGCTGCTAACGAACAACAGTGCTGGGGTGAATTAATAGACAACTCTAAGCACACGGAATCTGATAGGGCAAAATCATTTCTTCAGAGTCCCGCAAGGCGGATGAAGATGTAGAGCGACTTTGTCCTAGTTACGTGCTTCTTGGATAGCATTGGATGACTAAGCAACCGCCACTGAAAGGCATTGGCCATGGCTTTGAAGGCCAAATAGGGCGAAATTTTTCGTATACTTGCAAGCTTTCTCTTTGGTGAAAGTAGCTCGGATTTTTTTTTTGTATTAGGTAGATTAACAGGTGAATAAAATGTGCTGGCCGAGAAAGAAGTACAGCCGCGGGTGAAAAATTCTTTCTAAATCGTGTACAGCCTGGCGCTAGTTCTGTTGACCTGGGAAGCTACTCTGTGGGCGACCAGCTAGGAGGCCATAGCTGCTCCAGATTCCTGCTCTGTTTCTTTTGGTTCGAGCTGCGCGACCAGACAACGGGGACACTCCTAGCTCCAGAGACGTACTTGCTTCCACGTGACTTCAAGGAGACCCGCCTTCGCGCGGCAACAATAAAGGTAACTTTCAACTGCTTAGAACTCAGCAATATCATCCTTAGAGGGAAGCTTCATTAGCGGCAACCTCAAAGTGGTTTATGCGAAACTGCTTAACGTCATTGCAGTAACGAGCGCAAATGAGCTAAACGAACGTTACGTTAGCGTTGTTCAGGTCAAGCTCTGGCCTGAGCAGTGCACTTAATTTTTTTTTTGTACTACTTGGTATTAGCAGCACGTCGAGACTTCTCGACGAACTGTGCCTAACTTCAGTTGCTGCCCTCGTGATATGAATGCTCCTACGTAGCGACTCACACGTGTTCTAGAATAAATTCTATATACAGGAGCCCGCAGAGAAGGTGGCACGTTTATTACTGCACCGTACGCAAGGAAGATAGGACGTGACAAACGTAACTCTTATGGGGGAGTAAAATAGCGTCAAGTCTTCCTGTGTGCCGTCAGATCAGCAATGCGTCAGATATCTGCTGGAGTTGTGACGTAGCATAGCAATAAAAACCGAAGGATTGGAAGGAGATATGATAAAGGTGTTTCGTGCTATTTCGCGCTAGTACACTTGCCTGCTGGCGTGGGTTTCAGGACCATGTCATATCTAAGCTCGGGAAACGCGTCTGTAGCCTACGACGCTCTTGACACTAGTGCGTCGTTACAACAGTCGCTCTATAAACGAGCTTGCGAGGGACATTTTCGGTTGTAAAGAATTTGTATACTTATGTCTTTTCTCAGCCTGATGAATATCGGGTTTTTCAAGACTTCTGAATCACTAGGCACGTAACCATGGCGCCAGCTTTGATTTGTAGGCTACCATAGAACAATAAAGCGTTTTTTCTTGCTCTACTTCTTTTATTCATCCAAGTAACAGGTATTTGTTACGCGTAGCTTTTAATGGGCATACTGCGCTGTACCTCACGCCCATATACCTTATAAACTTGGCGAGATCTGCGAAGGTTTGTGCAATCACTTACCATTACGACGAACGTAATGCGGTAACAATACCGTCAAGTCCTTGAGTCAATTAAATACTGACTGGGGTCGGTTTACTTTTCAGATTACTTATCCTTTCAGGACTTCTCTCACTGGTGAATGTGCCTTTTCGCTTTATCCTATGGGGAGTGCGCAATGTCGTTACTGAAATAGCGGTGAGGAGTAAAATAGGAAAACGTTGAAAGAAGCAGGGTCTTGTCGCGTCAACATGCAAGCGAGAGTGCAAACGCGACACGCCATTTGAGGGCGCTACCGCAGTGGGGGTGAGTCGGCTGTTGTGAATGATATCCTCTCCAGGTATGATCAGAGGCCACTTAAATATCCTCTAACATGTTCATTTAGGAACCGATTTTGAAGATTATTCTGCCATAACACAGCCCAGAACGCCCCTTATAAGTTCCAGTGATAGAAAAAAAAAAAGCTTTCAATTGGAGCCTCGTAAACATTTGAAGCTTCTCTTCACAAATCTTTCATTTAGTAAGTTATTGCTTTATTTGTATTTGTATTTGTATTTATTACTGCTCAACTGGTACCACCAGGTCTTAAGCAGGATTGAGGATACAGACCGCTGATTTCATTTCATTTATTTGCCACTAATCCATCCCGTTCTGCAAAAACTGTTAGGCTAATCAGCAGGGGCTAGTAGAGGTCCACAAGCAACACAGATGATATTCTTTATTGTATTTCCTCTTTTTCTCGTTTTCTCATTTCAGGGTATCCAATTGGGCTCATTCCATCTTAACCTACATACATTTAGCATGGCATTTCCATCCCATCATATCAGATACAAGATGCTACATGAAGCAAAGTCATAGCATTTAGCGAAATATCTATGTACCGTGCATTCGCAAAATGTGGTTAGATCTGCGTGATTTCCTTTTCTCACCGTCTTCCTCGGTACTTGTATAATGTCTCATCGTGCGCAGATCATCCATCAGTTATAACATATGCTGGCTGACGTGATCGTTGTACTCTCATTACGGTGAGACCTGTGTCATCAACAGCATCATTATGTCGCAGGTAGACTCGGTAACAGGACCCACAATGGCTACAGCAGAACCTGGCTTCAGTACTTTCAAAGTCACCCTGCGTGCGAACAGCATCGCACTCTTCGTTTGGCTGACGGCTCGCCACCTCAGCGGGCGCTTTTCTGACAATGGATTTCACCTCAAGAATCCGTCTATTCTTCTTAACTTCCGGACACGAGAAAACGTGACTGCCGAAGCACTCGAGAAAGCTATAATGATCGAAACCCTTGCAAATTATGTGTGGACGAGTGAATAGTTTCAGAAGAAAATGAATCAACTGCAGTGCTTTTGGTGCGCTACAATACTTCATGAAACATTCGACGTCTTTATTTCTGCATCTTACTTCAGTTCAATGGACATAACTGTGTGCGTCTCGAAAAAATAGTCCTGGCATAGATGCACGGACTCCTCGTTCGACAATATTCTTCCTGATGATGCTAGAGATGCTGTCAAGCACAGGCAATTTCGATAATTGTTTTAACGGTAACCCAATGTTACATATTTGCAGCTAATATATCTTCAACAATACTCAGTTCATTTAGTTCTCTTTTAAACTTCCAGATGGCCCAACTTCAAGAAGCATCGCCGTTCATGTGTGTTGCCACATTTCGTCTAAATATTCTGCTTTGCGATTTGGTTCGGTCTCGCAGGTCCCTCAGTGGAAAAGCAGTTACAATCGCGCTTAACAAAACACGCTGCGGCGCTAGTTGGCGACACATTCTTTCTGCAAAGAATCCAGCGCTGCTTTTTGAGGAGGATGAAGAGAGCCATAACAGAACGAGCGCCAGTCATGTCATGTCATGTACTTGGATGAGAGTATCTGCAATTAACTGAAAGAGAAATGGAGTGCAGTGCCCACGCTGGACTATGTTACGGTTCACTAGCTTAGCCAGTCACGAAGCCGTCACAGTTCCCTCTTTCTTGCGGCTCCCTTAATAGCAGGTAATGCTACCATTTTGCAACGCTAGTATCCAGGTCACATCTAGAACTTCCACCGCTATCTCCTGAGAATTCGTTTTTCTTGTTTCTGTATTTTTTTGTCTCTTGCTTTTTTTTGTTATAGGACGACCGGGTTTCCCTAAATAAAACTTTTGCACGTGTTACTGCTCGGTGCAGGCCACGCCTAAGTGTACGGTAACCATGGCGAATGTTTGTGGACATTCTGCTCAGATTGCGTTGATGCTGCGCCCCCCACGGTAGTCTAGCGGTTATGGCCTTCGGCTGCTGATTCGAAGGTCGCGGGATCAAATGTTGTTGTTATGTGGGGTTTAACGTCCCAAAACCAGCTCTGAGACGCCGTAGTGGAGGACTCCGGAAATTTTGACCACCTGGAGTTCTTTAACGTGCACTGACATCGCACAGCACACGGGCCTCAACACTTCGCCTCCATCGACATGCAGCCGCCACAGCCGGGGTTCGATCCCGCGACCCTCGGAACAGCAGCCGAGTACCATAGCCACTAGACCACCGTGGCGGGGCGCGGGATCAAATCCTGGCCGTGGCTGCTGCATTTTGATGGAGGCTAAATGTCGAGGCCCGTGTACTAGTGCGATGTCAGTGCACGTTAAAGAACCCCATAATCATAGCTGGCTTTGGAGCGTGAAACCCCAACAACAATGAAATGGTCTTTTATCAATAGATAACCTCGGCAGTCAAATTCAAGTAGAATTTTACAATGACGCATTTAAAGAAAAGTGGCTTGTTCACGATGGCGTGGTCAACACCACGCAAAAGCAGACTGCAGACACGCAAGGCGTTCTTGCGATGCGCCAGGTAACCCTGGATACGAGCCCCTATCCCACCGGGTGGAAAACTTTCTGAGCAAAGATCTCTGGCTCATGGAGAATTTCGTCTATAACTTTTGTGCGTATACGCTGCACTTAGTTGGGGGATATGAGTCGGCCTTGACAAAATTTGCTTCCTTTTCCTGCTCATGCATCTTGCACTTAAAAGTCACTGTGCTCTATCGCACAGTGACATTGCCGGTGAGCCACAAGTGCAGATTTATGCAAAGTAGTTGCTTAAGTTAAAAGGTACGTTCAAATTACGCTTAACGATATGGTCAGTAACAAAGAGAGAGAGAGAGAAAGCATAATTGAAACGGAGTCGTTGCTGGTGTCAAGAAACGCGGGTTCGGGTGACGGAATAATTCTGTTTCAACAAGGATATTGGCAGTGATATGCTCAGTGCAATATGATTAGAACCTTGTGCTACAAATATACGCAAAGTCCACGAGTTGCATGAGGGCAACCGAGAACATGTTTATTGCAAACCAAAAACACAGAACCACACTGAAAGACAGAAGCTATACAAGCAACAACACGTGGCGACGAACAGTATCTCCAGAACAGTGAACCGAGCAGGAAAATATCTTCGGAATGCCCCTTTTCAAGCAAGATCCATTCACTCACTTTGTCAAAATGACATAAGCAGTCCAAAAGACATCAGAAGTGTAACAAAAACAAAAAGAGCAACAATAAACTACAGGTAAGAAACAAACAGGCAGTCCTTGAGTGTGTGGTGAAGACTTCCACGGTAGTGGGGATCGCTACACTGTGTTCACAGAATGTCTTCGCTGAACTTTCCCTGACTGTCTCTCTCTTGATGACTTGCACTCCATGGTGTGCTTGAAACAAACACATACACACAGAAAAAATCCTCAGAGCTTCTCCTCCTTTCACGGCAACCTTCAAAGCGTCAGTTCAGCGGGTCAGTTTTGTGTAGTCCGTCAGCGAGGTTACGTTCATGATCTCCTGCAGCCTTGCGGCGTTGACGTCATCGGTCGTTCTGAACTCGACCATCAGGTTGCGGTCCTTCATAACGAAGCCGTTTTTCACGAAATGACCTTGAACTCCAGGGGCCTCTAGCCAAACGTACAAGGCAATCTTCTTGGCTCTCAAGTGCACCTTGAAAACCTTCTTAGAACGTCCGAACGTCATGCCGGAACTTGAGACAGATACGATCTGCACAAATGGATCATGTTTTCACATGCCAAGTGATTATTGGTGAGCCGTAGGTACTAATATACCTTTTGTTATAGGCGGCACTTTCGATCTAGAGATTGAACAAGCAGACGCGGAGAAGCGCACTGTCACGACCGACAGTTGTTGCCGTGACAGTCTTCTATAACTGTGGTAGTGATGCTTGTCTAACGTCAATTCTTACTTTAATGAATACCACAGTAAGCATTCGTTAGCCAGTTCTTAACAGTTTTTACATCGCTGTAGTCAATATCAGTAAATAATACATATATGGTCTGTACACTTTATTTTAGCTTTCGTAATTCACGTCTACGTTCACCTGCAGAAATGCGCCAATGAATGCTGCTTATGATATGCGTATCAGCGCACAATGGCGTGCGCTTATCTTCGTTGAAATAGACATCCGTGCGATAGTTTGAGTGCCGACGTGACAAGGTACCTGGAGCTATACCTTTTACGCGCCGCTGTGCAAGTGATGCGCCTGAAACCCCTCGTTATGCACATTAAGTAGTAAGTTTGTACAAAGGCTTCGGTCCACTTTGCCACTTTTCATGGCGTCGATTTCCGCAGTGCGTGGAATCTGCCGGAATGAGCATTTTTTTTACTCATGAGGAGGAAACATTTTCTATATATAAACCGACTGCAACCGTAAGGTTCACCTACGTTCTAGAATGAGATAAACTAAGCGCCAGTTGGCTTGAGCTATTGAAAAAAATGCACAAATGTAGCATTCTACCAGTCGGTCTGTCATTCGAGCATGAACATGGTTAGAGCAAAGTGGGACTTCGTCTAGTTCTTACTTTTCCTTCGTTGTACTGCCGCCAAATTACTCGACAGCCACCAAAATTACTCAGGAACTTACTGCTGCGTAAAATAGAACGTTATTTATATTCAAGTATTAATTGAAGAGATCCTGCTTATCTCTAGTGCACAGCAGGCTGACTTTTCTTTTTATTTCCTGCATTTCCTTTGGCATTCCTACTTGTTTACCTTCGCTGCCTGCATCAGTACGCAATGTTCATTTCCTTTATTACTCATGCAGGACCATCCAGCGCCACAGTTAGTTACTGCTTTAAGTAGCATTTATATTTAACAAAGACTCTGCAGAAGCTTCAACGCGATTTTCTGGTGGTTTGTGTGTTTGGCTGCGGCCCTTTCATTATTATTTGGTTGTGTGTCTTGCTTTCTTGCTTTCGCTTTGACAGTTCTCAGCCAGAGTTACAAGGGCCATTAATACTACTGCATTATCACTGCTTACAGACACCAACTTTGACAAGACTTCTTCAGAAACGGCCGGATGTAGTACCGTAAGAAGGCAAAGGCAACCTAACAATTAAAGGAGTGAAGAGTGGCAATAGTGCCGGAGAATGTGTGTGCGTGTGGTGGCGGGGGGAGGGGGGGAGGGGTGTTCTGCGCTGTTATTGCTTTTTAGGCGTGCATTTTGTGAATGATGCGTTCTTTGGCAAGGCACATCTCTGGATTTTTGTCATTAGCACAGGAAAGAAGTAGTACCGGGTAATATAATGGATTGATGAGGTTAGCGCTACAGTTTTAGTAAACAACCTACATCGTGGAAAATACGAGGAACGGAAGGAAAGAGTACCGCCGAGCGCGAGTGATCGTGTAGTGTTACACATGCTTGCCTGTCGTTTTTCCTGTGCTCTATGAAAAGCAAAACGATAAGCGCAACGTTGGGACAAATGAAAAGAGCGGAGTGGATCACAGAACAAAGACATATTGATGACATCTTAATGGAAATAAACAAGACAAAACGGGTCCGGGAGGGGAATGTCTGGCGGAAGGACGAAGAGCCAAGCACGGCAGGGGATGGCGGAAAGTTACGTGGACAGATGGGATAAAGATATTAGCAAAGGTAACGTGGCCGCTTATGATCACGACTCTGATTATGATGATCATAATAATCATTTGTCTTATTATTATTAGCTACTTCACTAAAGGAAGTGGAAGGTATGTTAGATTGGCACACCCTAAACTTCTCAGCTCCAGAACCGACTATAAATGAAGCAGAAATCCTTAGCGATCAGACAAGCTGTGTCAACTTCGCTATTATTGACGCTGCACAAAGGCGTGCAGTGTCCGCTGCGTCCCGACTCCCCTCACCGTGACTGCCGGCTTCTTGTGCTTGGACAGGTAAGGCGTGGAGGGCCAGACAAACGACTCCGGGGCAAGCAGCCCACCGTTGCTGTCCCGAAGAGTGCACCACAGGAAGCAGCGTTCATCGTCACACACGCTCTCGTTGACCATCGGCTTGAGCTTGTTCTCGAACACTTGCACGGCCGTCCCGCTCTCCTGCGGATAAACACAGACGTGGCACTCAAATCGTAGGTTTTCAGCGATAGTTGCGCTATCCGAATTTTTCTTGTGCCAACAAGTGCGATGAACCTAATACAGTTAGCGAAAAATTATGGAATAGCTTTACCTTCGAACATTCGTGCATTATGGCAGTGCGAAATATATAGGGAACACATATGTACAGTAGCTGTACTTGTCCCGTCTGTACGCATCATTTATTTCTTTACCACTGCCGTAATGCGTGCAGATATTAGAGTCCGTTCAATGATAATATCTTTACAAGCACCTATGCTTGGTCCGAGCTTTCAGGTTGATAAAAATTCCTAAACAAGCGCTGTTGGTGCTAAATACATCGATATTTGAGAAGTTGCAGTAGCTGGCTTGGTAGAAAATTCCAGGACTCTGTATCAGATGGGGTGAGTAGTGCCTTGGCGTCACAAGTCAATGTACTAAATGATGACAAGCGAATGTTACTGCTTTCCTGCTGTAAAACACCCTATCTCGACGAGTACCATGTCACTAGTGTATTGCTTTTTTGCGACGAGAATCAGGTGACTTCTTCTTGCTTGTAATTTTTTCCTGCAGTTGTCGAGCCACCATGCTATGAGAAGCACCTATAAACGTGAAGGCGATGAAAGCATTCAGTCATATACACCTTGCAACTGAAAGAAATGTATACACGGAAAACATAGACTGAACATCCATCATCGTAACTGCCCTTGGCAAATGATCAGCCATGCGTGCAAATAATTGGTCCAGCATTTGCTCTCATCGACAATTACGGCGCTAACAGTGATTTTGTACATATAGTGCCGGTTCAAAATAGTCTATATACCCATTTATCTTCATTCGATCCTCTTCTTATCTCCTGCCCCTCATTACCAGATTACCCTGTTTGCAATGTCGACGAATCACAACTGAGGCTGCTGATAAAGTACCGAAAAATTATTCGACTACTAACCTTGATTTGAAACAACCTGTGTCACAACTAACAAGAAAAGCGCTACTTCTATACCTAGTATTACGACATGACATGTCCCACTCATGTGCTATAGTTAGATAAACTTGTCAGCGAGCGTGGTGTCCAAAGCTGGGTGCTTCAAAGACAGGCTTTCTTCGCATGAAACCAGCTGTTTCATTTTGTTTTCGTGCGTTGCTTACCACGTCGGCGATTTCAATTATGTCCTCCTTGACCGGCTCGAACTGCGTCCAGGTGTACTGCTTTATAGAGATGGTGACCGGTCCGAGGTTTCGGCGCAGGTCGTTGACGACCCAGATCTTGAGCGTCGCCGTCAGATACTTCCACTCAAGGAATGCAGACAGTAGAACTGGGCTGAAGAACTGTCGCGCGAAGTAGTGCAACATCTTCCAACGGCCCCCGTACTCTGAAAAAAAAAATCGGTAGAGTACAATTAGAACAATCTCAGTTAAGGTTTTATTATTATTATTATTATTATTATTATTATTATTATTATTATTATTATTATTATTATTAAGGAATCGTGCGACGGATTATAGTGTTTCCGAATTTAAATGCTAACTTTTTTTCCTACGCTGCAAACCCTTTTCGCGAATGTAATCACTGTATAGCTAAGTTCTCTTCATCTGTACTTTTTTGTGTGTGTGGCGACGCAGTTCGGTAGCCTACCCGCTTCTCATCAGTCGACACACTCTACGCTGTCAAATCAGAACATCACTATTTACGCGTACTAGTTACGGTCGTTAAGGACCTAGCCTAACAAATACCGAGGCTGCTAAACGATGTTGAACGAGAAATTGCTCTTATGTACCCCATTTCAAATGAGCTACAGAAACCTCTCTTTTATACCCAAATCATTTATACTGTAGCGCTCTTGATGAACACACGCTAATAAAATAAGAGCCAAGAGCCAAACTGTGCCCACAATTTGCAGTGCAAGGGAAACGCGTTCTAATGCCAGCGCCGAGCAGCTTTTTTTTTTTTTTTTTTCGTCCAAGGCGTGAAGACTCGTGCGCGTGGCGCGTGCAAGCCAGGCCCGACCGGTCGCTCGAGCAGAGATGAACGCTACCTGTTGTCGCGGCTCTGCACTTAGGTACGGTGCGCAAACTGTTCAAAAAGAAGGGCGATTGGCGGGATGCTTGAATGCACTTAAGTCGTCACGGCATTATATAAAACGCTGCTCCTGTACAGTTTTTGTTATGCAGTTTATATCGGTGCACATGCATGTTTTAAACTTGCGCCGAGATGCGAAAGTTCAGACCGATCAGTTTTCCAAGCACGAGATTTTATATGCATGTAATAGTTGTATAATGCACTATTTCTATGGCTTTTATTCGCACACATGTACTATATTCGCTTGTTTCTGTGCTGCCACTTTCTTTCTGTATTCTTGCGAACGGGAAAATGAGTAAAGGGCCCTGTGCAGGCCCCGTGGCCTTTAGTTATTGCTCCTCTTCCTGAGGCAAAGAAAAACGAAAATACTGCAAGCTCCAAAATAATGGCACCGAATTCATTTTTTTCGAACATAGAGCACTAGTACTATTTTGTTCTGCTGCTAATGCAAAGCGCGAAATTCATAATGAGAATGTGCGCAAGACCCTGCGTATGCGGCTGTTGTGCTTCGTCAATTCAGTCTAATGAAAACCGGTGCTGCTAATAGTTGATCAGACGTTGAAGTGTGTAAAATCCATTGCGAAAATGACTAATAGAACACTTATTACCCATCACGCAGTGCACTAAAAACAGAACAATGAGGAATACAATAATGATAGAATAATTCAGTAAGGTACCCCCTCCCTCCCTCCCCCAGCCTCCACCTACCAAACTACGCTTAGTTTATGGAGGTATAGTGTCTCTCAATTAAGAAAACATGCCGAATATATAAAGAAGATACATTCGGAATAAGAGCTTTGGGCATTTGACCCCACAACGTGATGGTGTTGCTCCGAGTACGCCATAAAGACTGGCTCTTAGCTTTGTATTAAGAAAGCAGTTATAACGAATTTATTTGCAATGCATCCACACGCACTGATCCCACTTGCCAAAAATACAAACTGCTCTTTCATTAGCGACGGTCTTCCGGTCATATATTATACGAATAGAGATGTCGGCGTGCTTATGACGCCTACCGTTGTTTCACATTCTCACTAAACATATTTGCATTCATTGTCAATCTAAAACAAAACAGTCAGCAGCGCATTCGCACGGAGTTAATATCAACATGCTCGCTTTTCTAGTCACCAAATTTTCGACAGGTTCTCTCTTCGCTATTCATTAATATACCGCATATTCAAAATCAAAACTTACAACAACTGCAGCTGCAACACAGTACTCCGACAGACGCTCCCGCTGTCTGTCAATGAGCGACTCACCAATGGAGGACCAGCTGGGACCGGGCCACATGTCGTTCAGGTGCCAATACATGGCGCCCATCGTGTGCCCGTAGTTGTCCTCAAGGCGGGCCCTGTTACGGCGGAAGTACTCGGTGGCTATACGTACAGACTCGGCCTGTTCCAGCTGCAATGTGCGCCCCATCAGAATGATCGTCAGTGCCGTGAACAGGAAGGAGTAACCAGGAAGGTGCACACAGGCATGTATGGTTTTGTTGTGCTTATTATCTAGCAGACCACTGGCCAATCGCTGCATATAGTCATTCATTTGCTCACCGATATGTTTATGACAGATAAATGATAATTTTTCTCTCTTCATAGTTTGTATTCTTCGTGTAGGTCTAACGTTAAACGCAGGCCTATTAGTCTTGCGTTGAAAACCTACTATTCTTCGAAGTAACATACTCCCATGTCTATTACGTCCTACTTACGCAACTGGTCCAACAGTCCGTCTTTCTATAACATCCTAATTATAAAGAATGTATGTTAGTAGCAAAAATGTAGCATGAACTGCAACAATGGTGGTTGATTATGTGTTTTGAGATGCGTATTACGCCCTTTCTTTTTAAACGCTTCCTTGAGCAAATGTGGGAGGCCAAAGAAATGCCGCGGTAAAAAAAGAGGCATTCGATCTATTGTGCCACAGGAGCTACAAATTTACATATATTAGGCTTGTAGACAGCTTAAGATTTTCCTTTGTGAACTGCTTAAAGGGGCCCTACAGCACCTTTTGGACATAGCCAGAACACCATGTCCCTCAGTCGCTGGGCCTCGTGTGAACGTGCTAATTATCAATGTTCTGAGCACCACGAATGAGCAATTTGGTTTCAAATAGAGCTGGAAATTTCCTGCTTTTTTTAATAAATGGCGTCACCGGTGCAGAGCCGACTAGGTCGCTTAGTATTTCTCGGTCTTCTTAAAAATAGATACATTGTCTTTATTTGTTGAACTCCGAACGAGTTAAAGCACTGTGGAGGATGATTACGCGATCATGAGATCAGCGAAAGCTATTTTTGCTCAAGCGACATAGTCGGTGCCCCAGCGATGTAATATATTGAAAGAAGAGGAGCCGCGTTCCAGATGTATTTGAAACCACATGGAAAAACTTTTTGGCACGCTTAGCACAATAATATTTGGCTTGCATGTTCACAGAAGCCTCCACGATTTATCGGCATCGTTCACTAAGTTCTAAAAGTGGGACAAGGTTCCATTAGTATGTTATTCAGAACTTCAAAAAAATTAATTATATTGAATATGGGCTGCTCAGATTAGGACTTCATAGACAAAAGGGAAGAAATAGAGGCAGTAAAAGCAACAACAAGGTGTCCTTTGATGCAGCTGTGAGAGAGCCGAATTCAGACAACCCGCGTAAGCGTCAACGTCGTTTTTCTTTTCTTTTGTGCTTTTATTTGGTCGGTGTACTTCGTTTCCGTGTTCCCGTGCAAGCTTATAACCGAGGGTATGCCAAAATACACTTACACCACTAGTGGTTCCTCAAAACGCCATAGTATACGCAAATACAAAAGTATCTCATCGAAACGACCGAATACCTTGCCTTAAATAGGTGTAGGCAGGAGTCCGCTCAATTCACCATGTGTATTTATTCGTTTCATTCGTTTCGCTTATGGAGTCAAGAAAAAGTTTTTTTTTTTTTTTTCAGGAATGATTATTTTTCCAGGCTCACTGCATGCAAGAGCTCGTGACATTGTGAACGATGCCCCGCCACGGTGGTCTAGTGGCTAAGGTACTCGGCTGCAGATCCGAGGGTCGCGGGATCGAATCCCGGCCGCGGCGGCTGCATTTTCGATGGAGGCGAAATGTTGAGGCCCGTGTGCTGTGCGATGTCAGTGCACGTTAAAGAACCCCAGGTGGTCGAAATTTCCGGAGACCTCCACTACGGCGTCTCTCATAATCATAGCTGGTTTTGGGACGTTAAACCCCACAAATCAAATCATTGTGAACGATGTGCTTCAAACAAGGTACAAGCTTGAAGTATTATTCTAGAGTAAAAGTCTAAACTGCTGAACGTCGTCGTAACGGTTATTCAAATTGCTTCTTTGAAAGTAACACTGAATGACAGAAAAAAAAAAAAGAAACAGATCAGCTCAGGGTTAAGTACAACATTCGATCAGGATTTCCTTACTTGAGTTATGTACGAGATCATGTCGTAGCCCTTCGCACCACTTTCCATGTGGTACCGGAAGTGCTTGTGGAAGTTACGTGATGCTTCTTCCGTTCCTAGAAAGAAGAAAAAGCGAACAATTTATATTGCAGCTGCTCCGTAGGAGAACACCCAATACTAGATATTAGAAAAACCAGTCCGCATTTACAGCTAATTTCACCAAACAAAACCACAATGGTAACGCACTACTTCAGTTGGCACCTTTTCACTCTTTACATGATAAATGATGAGAACATCGCGTGAACCGAAAGAGGCTTGAAATGTAACTTGAATATGCAAAGGAGTAAAAGAAGTACTCACCTCCAGTTCTGTGATCACGGTGCTTCAGAAATTTGGACTCTGGCGAAATTGCCTCTTTAGAGTCGACGAACTGCTCCATCAGTTCTCGCGAAGGGTACGATTGGAAGCCGTACGCTGACACAAAGCGAGCCAGAGGGTAATTTTGGAAGTACCAGCCGTCGTCGTGGTAGTTGAAGTGATGAACTGGAATAAAACGTACAGAAGCACGCTTGTGACACCATTTAGCCCCTAAATTAGAATCTTTACTGTCGTCATAGCTTCGAAATAATAATGAGCCCTGTTTTTTAAAAGTGCTCAGGAACAGTTTCATGGTCCCAATGAAAACTGTGCAACAAATATAAAGGGCAGTGATGGGAGTCATCAACAACGATATTATTATTATTATTATTATTATTATTATTATTATTATTATTATTATTATTATTATTATTATTATTATTATTATTATTAACCTGCCCAGGTGAACTGTTCCAGTGCATTAGTTTTCGAATTCCACGCAAGACAACTAGAGAGCAAAGGCCTTTTCAGGTACCCGCCTATCATCCAGAGAATACAGAATCTCTATAATACCTATTTTCTAAACATTTTCAAGATTCCCTACCATTGTGTTAATCTGAGATTTGTACCATAATAATATAATACGCCCATTCTACGTCCTTTTTGTGTGTGTGTGTGAACTTAATGTTCAATGATGGCTTGGTGTGGATTGCTTTTGTCACTGTCGATACATTCTTTTGTTGTAGCTTGTGTGGTCGTCCCGACTTTTCTTCTTGTTGTTGTTTTCTGGCCGCTTTTTCCTCTATTTTTCCTGTATGTTTTTCTGAATTTGTTTCTTGTCCCTGTGTAGATCTAATCTTGTATTCTGCGCTGTATTTAAGATATCTTTAACTTTCCTTTTCTTTTTTTTACATTTATTTGTACGTGTGAATATTTCATCGATTTCATTGTATAGTATCGCCATTCCTTCGCGTGCGCCAGCACCAATGCCTCGCCATTGTTCCTGGGCACGTTTAAATAAATAAATTGAGTGACTAACTGGTTGGTTGATTGATTGATTGGTTATTATTAATGGTTTTGTAGTTGCTCTTGTTCCTCGTCGTGGTCTAGTGGTAATGATTCTTGGCTGCTGTCCCAAAAGATGCGGTGCGATCCCGGCCGCCGTGGTCACATTTTCAATGGAGGCAAAACTACTGGGTTCCAGTGTAGTGTGCGTCATCAGTGCACGTTAAAAACCGTAAATGGCTTAGGTAGTCAAACTTTATTCAGGGCCCTCCATTACAGAGTGCCTAACAATCATATCGTGGATTTGGCACGTAAAACCAATCAATTATTAATAGTATTGAAGTTCTCACGCCATCGCAGGAATGTAAATAAATTTTGCGGCTACATTGTATTATGGCTACGTAGCCACAGGCAAAGGGAAATGTCGAAATTGAAGACATCATTTAAAGCATCTGAAATCGACATTTTCACCTAAAATTGACCTCCTTTCTCGCTTTTCGTGGCAGAAATCTTACGGCAAAACAAAAAAAAAAGCAATTTTGAAATGTTCTTCAGAAGAATAAAATGGCTGAAATAGCTGATTTAAGTAAATGTACTTCCCCCATGCAAATCGTCAGCAGCTGGTAAGTAAATAAGAAAAAAAAAACAGTTCATTGCACGATCCGCCTTAACGAGCTCACCATCGCCGTATCGCCTCGTGTTGGGGTTCGAGCCGATGCCCTCTTTCGCGTAGCTGGCGTTGCCATTTGTAGGGCTGGACAGGATGTAAGGTCGTGAGCCGTCATCCGTCTTCACTATCTTCTCTATGGTGTCGATGAAGAGCAGGCGGTAGTCGAGTTCGTGACGCATCTCGCGAATAAGCATCTCCGGCCTGCGAAAATGCCGTCACAGCACAAGCCTTGTAACAAGTAGAGTGGCTTAAAACCTATAATCTGCACGCAGGGGTGGCACGCTCAGAATACTAAAGACATAACTGAATATAGGGAAGGCATAAAATAATGAAGAGACTACGCGCTATGTGCATATTAATAAAGAAGTGTTTGGTTCAGAGATTAGTAGTCGAGGTACAGTGAGGAGGAGACGACATGCTGCCTCCACAAAGCTCGAGTTTCAACCGAACCATTAACGAGTAAACCGGGGTAAGCTGCACTGAAGCATACTGCACACACTTCATGACTGTTGCTGCGTGCTATGCGTGTAACTTAGTCGCGAAAAACCAGGGAATAGTGAGGCATGTTTATGGGCTCAGTTCTTGATGTAGTTTATCCGGTATGCACCCTTGTGTGTGTACGCGGAATTCTACAAAGCAACGCCAACTTCCCATGTGGCATAAGGCGCAGAAGAGTACTTGGAAATATCATAGCCTGTTTAGAGCATAGAGCATGTTCTCATCTACATTTCTTAATTAGGCTAGAGAAAAATTGTTAGTAACGACAAAGAAAGAATGTCGGAGCTTAATTTAGTGAGAAGCGGACAGGAGGACCCATCTGACCCATGACACCCGACTATCCCAGAACGACTTTTGCGGCAACAGTTCTTTTTCCCCTCTTCTGATTTTCCGTTTCCAGATGGTGCGTTGAGATATAGTTCTCACAAATCTGCTTGTCCAAGGGAATGCGAATGTACTACATCAGCTAGTATTAGAATGGAAATGACCCCTGAAAAAGGATTTGTCATCAGCCCCATTTGTGTGTGGTGGGGGTACTACGACAAGCTAGCACACGAGTAAAAATTATTTTTTTTTTACATAAATAGGTTGCGCCTCTGTCTACTTACGATGTGTAAAATTATTGAAGCTCAAGCACAATTGGAAAATCACCTTCGTGTAAAGGTGTCTAGCACTTTCTTTTTTGCAAAACGTGTCAACGTTCTTCACTCTTTTCTACTAATTTCTTATGCCTCCGCGGATATCTGTAGCTGCATCTGAGATGCACAGCTGGGTACGCATTCAAGAGCGTGGTTTTATGCTAGGACTGTTCGTCAATAAACGTTAGGACCAGTGCAAGCCAATGGTGATGTCAGAGACACTGATTATGGGCCAACGATGCACATCTCAGAATTAAGTATGCGTTAAATTTGGGCTTGGTTTTCTTTCTATGTCCTCTATGGAAATTGGATTGCGCCACGTACCACCATTTTGAAGCAATTCCTTGCTCAATCTCGTAGTTTCCAGCCCACAAGACAATGGATGGGTGGCGCTGCAAGCGACGAACCTGCAAAGCAAAATTGTGGATTAGCAGTCCAGCCTTCTGCGCGTACAGTGTAGCTGTAGTAATCTTTAGGCGTCTTTGTGCGTGTAGTCACGGTGGACCTGCGGCACTTTGTCTTAAATGACGACTTCTCTCATGCAGCGCTTGACGACTCTGTCACAACCAACCGAACTATGTGCGCGCCGCACATCATCGTTTAAATGCCCGAATCTGAACAGAACAGTGAGACCTGAAGGCACAATAATACTTGCTCGGGTTTTACTCACGAAAAGCACGGTATGTTAAGAGGCACACCGTGGTTGAGAGCTCCGGGAATTTCGACCACTCGGTTTGCCTTCACGTGCACCTAAATATAAGTACACTGGCCTAAGCATCTTGCCTCTATAGAAATGTGACCGCCGCAGCCAGCACCTAGCTCGCGTCTCTCGGATTACGACCCGAGAACTGCAACCACTGCACCACCACCGCAGCTCAGTTCAACACACGGCGACAGATATTTGTTCTGGCAAGGTCAGCGCCGCGTGTGATATTTCTTCTCTTTCCCAGGGCAGTGTCAAATCGCGCTGTATCAGCAGCGAACAAGATTGCGATACGCCGACGCTTTATAGGAGCAGCCCGTCACAATCAGCAAAGCGAATTAAGCATATTTTACAACCCGCTATGCTGCCTGGTCCTTTGTCGGAAGAGCTGCGTCTCAACTTCCGCCTTCCATTTCCTGAAGTTACCCTTCCAAATAACATGATTCTGCTTGTCAATGTACTTGATTAGTGCTCTCAAGATGCAGCACCATCCCCTGCGTCGATAATCACGGTCATCGTTATGTCCATCATGTTATGACCTCAAAGGAACGATGCGACAAGGAAACCGGCGCACCCCAAAACGAAAATGGACCCTTCTAACTAGTACACGCAAACTAATCTGGTTTGCAGAGAAGTCTGGCAACATAGGAAAAGTAGATTCTCAGCAGGAAATGGTTGTCGAACCTTTAATGAAGGAGAGCTTTATGTCATGTTAGCGCTAATGTCCTTAGTTAGTTTGAGGCAGTTTCCCTCGTTCTTGTGAACCTCTTAACACTAATAACGCTTTCTTTGTCTCGAAGTATTTTTATTTTTCGAGCGTGTGAACCATAGCACTTCTAGAAAATTTTGCACGGCTATTGCTATGAAATTTTCTTGCAAGCATTAGTTCATGTGCACAAGAAGGTGACTAGTTAAAGGAAAACAGCGACTTTGAGAGAGTGTATATGTTGATTAGGTCTTGCTTTTCGACTGATAGGTTCAACTTAAGAAGAAAATGACGGATAAGTGCATGACACAGTATAGAAGACAAACAAAGCTGGTTTGACTGCAGCAACATTATAATGAAGGAGTTGAAAGACAACAAACTTCACTGCGCGAACGTGTCATGCCACTTTGCATAATGTGGTAAATACAATACTAGAGCAACAACGCCGCTACTCGGGCTAATATGGACACGGGCCGAATTCACGCAATCACAAAACTTCCCTTTCTTAAGTGCTTTTTTGCCATTGGTCAGTCGACCTCTCTAATGGCATGTCTAGCATGGGCATTGGCTGAAATTTTCTCTGAAGAACTTTTTTGCCGTAAGTTGTTTTTGGTTGTTTTTTGGGAATACGGGCCCGCATAATTTCTTTGCTTACGCATTTGTCCCTTGTCTTCGTTAATGAAACTGACCCTAATAGCTCTCGGGCGGCATTGTGTCTGCTCCACATCGGCTCAGCCAGTATAAAGCAGAACTGTAGAGCTGTGCGAATAACACACTTTTCAAATACGAATTGGATACGAATATCTAGATTCGAATATCTAATTCAATATCGAGTGCCAAAACAGAAATGCGTATTTATGGAACGCATAATTGTCTTAAGAAAGTAGATTAACATACTGTCAGTGCAAAATGTATTACTATCAGAAGCACTGTGCCAAACTGGCTTGTCAGATCATATTTGTATTAACAAAATATAACAGCATAAAACAAGTGCTACTAAAGATACACTATGAAGCTGCCCTATGTATGAGGTGGTCAGGTTTCCCTCAAGCTGTTCAATGCAGCTTCTTCGGCTGGTCATCTTCGCAACCTTGTTGCATAATAAACTCAATTCAAATTCAATTAAAATACAAAAGACTATAATAAAGGAATATTGTGTGTTCACGCATGGTCAGGTCGCTGCAATGCGTGCCGAAGGGCTCCTGCACATAGAGACGGCTGCGAATGGCAAGGCAGCACGTGGTTACCTCTGAAAAGTTTGCAGGACACGAGCATATGCTTACATGAGAGCTTGCGGCATTGCCAACCATGTAGATGAAGATAGCCTATCGTGATAGCGTGTGCTTGCAGCGAGATGTCACATGTGCTAGCGCACTCGTCCTTTGCTGCCATGGCGCTTCCGTGCACAACAACCGACCCTTACCCGCGTAGGTGTCGTCAGTTTGACACCCAGCGTAAACACAGAATATCACTCGTTTTCGGCAACATAAGTAAATCGCATATAAAAATTTTTATGCGCGATCCACTAAAAGAGCACGCGCATATTTTTTTAGGGGCGAAGCTCCTTAAGGCGTGGGTCGTGCGTCCCCGATGTATGTAGTAGTAGTAGTAGTAGTAGTAGGTAGCCACCGGCGCGTGCCTGCCGGGAGGCACGCACGCGCCGAGGGCGAGCGCGTGGCTCCCGGCACGCGCTCGCCCGCGAGAGACAACGTTGGCGCAGGCAGCGTCTCCTAGCGAGTTTTGAGAAATACCGACTGCTCGCGTTGGAGAAGCGTTCACCGGCAACCCATATATATATATATATATATATATATATATATATATATATATATATATATATATATATATATATATATATATATAGGCACTGCATCTTGACTTGCAATGAAGTGCCGGTGGGAGATTTCACTTGTGCATTGTGCATAGTTGAACCGTGAGGATTCGTAGCATGCGCGAGATGTTATAAAACTAGATGGCGGTACTTGTAGTTGATGAAAGATGCGAGATGTTATAATAGTTTGATGACATTTACCCAAGTGTTTCACTTTTAATTGTGGGGCGAATTGCACGGAAGTGTTTCACGGTTTACCGATGATTCCTTCCGGAGCTTCGCCCCACTCATCATTATTCACCCCGTGAATATGCTGTGATTTTTTCTTTCGCTTCTACACTAAATCGTAGAGGAGGGCTTCAACTGCCATTCTCGCTTACCTGTTGTTGGACTTCAACGGTGACGTCGGCAAGGAACCTGTTGTGCGCTGGATAGAGGCTGGTGGCGAACATCATCTCCTGCCACACCATGATACCCATCTCGTCGGCAAGGTCGTAGAATTCATCCGACTCGTAGTATCCGCCTCCCCACACACGAAGCATGTTCATGTGCGCCATCTGGACATCGGAAGGAGCAACGGAGTCAAGTCACTTAATTCATAGCGAAGTAAAATAGGCATCCCAGTGTAAGGTAGGTGAGCCGAACGCTTGAAACGAGGATTGTCTATATCAGACGCATCTCTCTTGACTATTTATAGTTACTGCGAGATGGACAAAATCTTAACCCATTTTACGCTGCACGTGGAATTGTCAACTTTAGAGTTGGAAGGCAGTGCTTTTCACAGCCGGCTCACTAGTCTGTGAAGATGCAAAATATAGTCCGCAATATACTGCTACCTCGATATATGAGGGCTGCTTTCACGCGACGTGGAGTTTCCATACCCTCTATCAAGTCTGCGCACACACTGCGATAACTATCTATTGAATACCATACCAACAACGCCGCTACATGAGCATCATACCGGCAACTTTTCTAGGGCCTACATATTTAGACTCACAATGTAGCATGTGTCGCTTCATGGGTAAAAGAACTGCTTTTCGAGGACCACTTCACCGCACTTTGTCTCAGACTGTAGCCCCAGCTGTATCTCGAATACCACAACCGTAGAATGATTTTGTCTTTGTTCTCAGCCTTTTCCGAAGTTCCAGTGAAGTGCATGTCCCCTACGTAGCGCGCCTTCTTGCTAAGACATACGTGCAGATTATTGCAGAAAAGGCACAGGGGCACAGGCTAAATTACACTGCGACACAGGCGCTGAATTAGCACCCCTATCATCCGCACCTAATAATGGCAAGCGGAGGCGTAGATTCTCTATTCGTCCGGAGTGACAGAAGGGGGCTCAAGCCTGGCTGGATATGTGTGTAAGGCGAAGTAAAACAGAGTTATTTGGGTTTAAAATTTTGAAGCTTGTTCGTTCAAGAGGCATTTCAGCATTATTCTTCATTTCTGGAACAAGGTACCGCGGTTAATTAGGGCTGCGAAGGCGTGCAAATTGAGAGAGAGAGAGAGAGGGTAACTCTACACCCCCCTACCACTATATCTAACATCTGTGATGGCAAGGAAGTTCCGCATTATAGCAACCGCAGTGAACTCGTCCTTTAAAGCAAGCTATATGTGAAAAGAACGCTGAGGATTGGCGGCAGGTTACTGCGCAGCGATAACTCGTTACCTTTGCTGATACCAAAAGATGGTGCAGGTATTTCTGTGTCACTCTTTCCGGGAAACTGTCAGCAGGAACCCATGCGCTCCCTTTGGCAAAGATGGGCACGCCGTTCACCGTGAAGTAGAATTCTGCTCCATTCTTCTCTGCAGCGCCGCAAGGTGTTTACAAGACGCACAATAAACGAGTAATAAGCACAGAAAATTTAGACAGCATTCTATGGCGTAAGGCAGACGGCAACTAAGAGTCGCTTGGTGGAACTAGTTTAGCTACGCTACCTAACATGGTTGTTAGTACAACATAATTTTATTGATGTCACTTACCATGAGTTGTATGCTCACCAGCTTGGTCAAACGCAGAGTGGAGATATAATGTAGAGGTGCCCTTTTTCAATGCAGCAATGACGATGTACGGACTTTTGAACGAGATTTTCGCCATTTTCTATACGGTGTGTTGGCGAAATCGTACCTGGACATTCTTCGTGGTATACTACAGCGACCTAAAGCTTATTTTGGCTGCGGGTACTCTTTAAATCGGTCGTGCAACACTCCTTTAACAAAGTGCGAAAATCATGCCCATCAGTCACGGAGGCTTCTGTGAACACATGATCCAAATGTTAGTGCGCTGAGCGCACCAGGGAACTCACAGTATGGTTGTAAATACGACTACAAACCACCTGCTCTTCTTTCATTATATGACGTCACGAGGAGCATGGAATCCTTCGCTTAAAGTGGAACTAGCATTAGTGATCCCTTAATGGCAGAAATGTGCTTGGTAATGCTCCGTTTGTTCCTTTTGGGTTCAACAAATAAAGAAAACGTATGTATATCTTTGTTCCACAAAGCAAAAGAAATAACACAGTCGGTGCTACTTTGACGTCATTTATTGAAAAGAGAACACGCAATTTCCAGCTATATTTGAAAGCAAAGTGCGCATTCCCTGTTCCATGCTGCGCACTAAAATTTGTCTCATGTGTTCACAGGTGTAACCCCGACTGAGTTACATGGTTTTCAGAGTACGTTTAAAAAGTGTTGCACGGCCTCTTTAAGATTAGGGTACTGCTCCCGCGTGTTCGTAGATTTAGTCTAAGCATGGTTATGCTAATCATTTCTTTATAGAAGGCAACGCCATTCTCTATCACTTTTCGGCTGACGCCGGACCACTAAAAAGAAACATTAACGCAGTTCTGGTTGCTAAACGTTCTGTCTGAAGCGTTCAACAGAAATTCCCGAAATTAAAGGTATTGACAGAGAGCTAAGAACAATGTGTGTGAAGAGTACGTACTTCTACCGATAATATCCTCCACGAGTTGCACCGTCCTGAAGCCGAACCTGGCGGTCTTCTCGTATTTTTCCCCGTTGACGACGATGACAGCTTCGAGAGTGTACAGGTTCTGCTCACCGTAGCCGTTGGGCCACCATCTCTTTACGTTCAGAGACTACAAGAGAAGCGACGTCCCGGTCACTGTCATGCATTCCATACCACGTGAGTATTTCTACGGTGCATTATGGCAACACCGTGAATTTTAGCATACCACTGAGAGTGCAAATTGCGCGCTGCCGTTGAAATTACTGTGTTCTTACAAGAACGAACTATGCAGTGCTCGGACGCATTCAGGCGTTATTACCACTGCAGCATTCGGGGTTAATATTTGGCTGCTCCAAAAGAACACAGTTCTTTTTTGCATTAGCAATGATAAAACAGAAGGCAGCAACAGAAGTAGCAAACAGAGCGCCCGAGATTTGGCGCTCTGTCTGCCACTTCTCATGCTTTGTTCTGCATTATCGTGGAGCCACATCGTTCACTTAATTATGGAACTATATATATATATATATATATATATATATATATATATATATATATATATATATATATATATATATATATATATATATATATATATATATGGTTGCGTTTCTATAAGTACCTAATGCAACGTACCTGGGGAACAGTGAAGTCAAAGGAGAGCATTCCTTCGAGGTTCGCTGGTGTTTCGAAAAGGATGTTCTCATGGCGGCTCATCATACGACCATTCAGAGCGAAGATGAGCGAACCGTTCCTGGCATCGTTGGAGGCCATCTCCGTGTAAATGGTGACGCTGAGAGACCACTGCTCGGTACCGTTCTCCAGCACTGAAAAAAAAAAAAATGAGGGCCGGGGGAGGGGGGGGGGGGGGGGTGAAGAGGGAGCAATATTTTAGCTACACACTCAAGACGATTCAAGGGTCTGCTTGCTGTCCAAGGAAAAGCTTTCTTTCCTTTTAACTGACAATGTCGTTATAGCGCAACATCTTCGTACGTGCTACGACTTTTTTCACTGAGGATCTATTTAGGGTGGTTGAGTTATATCTTTTTCTAGGGTGAGGAGGGCGGGGGGGGGTGGGGGGGGTGGGGGGGAGGGGTAAAAAGCAGGTACTATTTTTCGAGGTGATATTCCGAAGAAAAATGGGGTTTTTTGTTGATCCATGCATTCCGAAATTAAGTTTCTTTTTCCGGTCATATTTGCAAGTATACATTTAAGAATGATAGCCGTGTAGCATCCACAGGCTGCAGGCAGCCAGTGAAATGGAATTTACGTTACTGCACCTCACTTCAATCAAGAAGGTGTAAATTCGTTGTCTTTATGTCGTGCAGCTATTGCGCGTGTGCACCACAAACTCCGGACAGCATAAAAAAAAATAACAGCTTCGTGTCGGGTATTGAAATTCTTCGAGAAATCGGGTTTAACTGGGTTTTTTAAGCATGTTTAGAGTGTAAGAATTCAGTAACGTCGGGTTTTACCCGTAAAATAACAACCTTACATATGTCAGCACCTCTTGCGGAACCAACGAGTATCGAAATTTCAGCCAATTTCACTGAGGCGACGTTATTGTAGACATCCTGACTGCAACACCCTTTTATAAAAGCCAGCACTTTTTCTTGAGGTGTTGTGTAGTACGTCATGCATCATGAGGAACCGTTACAAATCATTCCGCTAATTTAGAAGAAATTGGAGTTGTGGTGTCAGAACAATTCGTCATATTGTAACTCGGAGAACTTTCATTGCGCGGGAATACCTTGTAGCGTGTGAGGCGTGTCTGGATGTTTCGGCATGAATGACCGAGTTTAAAAGGAAGTAGCTTTTTTAGCCTTTTTTTCTGATCGTTCTTGAATGTCATATACCACAGCTTATCCATATATTTGTATATCTGCTACCACCCGCCGATCTCTTTTTTTTTCTTTTCGCTCAAAGTATGCGAAAGAGGTAATATGGAACATTGAGCGGGTGATATTTTCGGCATACCATGCCAATGTGGCACAAATATCATTTGTACGAACAGCAAAACTAACAGCTACTGCAGGTGGAATGACTACCTAATATAGCATTTGATATTGCAAATACCGACACGCCGTTTTAAGTCATCTCGCAACTTTTTTTCCTGGCATAAAATTACGTATGAGGTGCAAAAACCATTTTTCCTCAAGATATATCAGTGGGAGCGAAAGCAGGCTTTCTAGAATCCTAAGACTACCCCGTGCTGTACTGCACATAAATGACGCGCCATTGGCAAACACAGCAATGAAAAGTTTGGCAAACGAAGAATGAAGGAAATATGAAGCACTGAACTGCGGGGGGGGGGGGGGGGGGGGGGGGGGGGGGGGGGGGGGGGGGGGGGGGGGGGGGGGGGGGGGGGGGGGGGGGGGGGGGGGGGGGGGGGGGGGGGGGGGGGGGGGGGGGGGGGGGGGGGGGGGGGGGGGGGGGGGGGGGGGGGGGGGGGGGGGGGGGGGGGGGGGGGGGGGGGGGGGGGGGGGGGGGGGGGGGGGGGGGGGGGGGGGGGGGGGGGGGGGGGGGGGGGGGGGGGGGGGGGGGGGGGGGGGGGGGGGGGGGGGGGGGGGGGGGGGGGGGGGGGGGGGGGGGGGGTTAAAAGCAGGTACTATTTTTCGAGGTGATATTCCGAAGAAAAATGGGGGTTTTTTGTTGATCCATGCATTCCGAAATTAAGTTCTTTTTCCGGTCATATTTGCAAGTATACATTTAAGAATGATAGCCGTGTAGCATCCACAGGCTGCGGCAGCCAGTGAATGGAATTTACGTTACTGCACCTCACTTCAATCAAGAAGGTGTAAATTCGTTGTCTTTATGTCGTGCAGCTATTGCGCGTGTGCACCACAAACTCCGGACAGCATAAAAAAAATAACAGCTTCGTGTCGGGTATTGAAATTCTTCGAGAAATCAGGTTTAACTGGGTTTTTTAAGCATGTTTAGAGTGTAAGAATTCAGTAACGTCGGGTTTTACCCGTAAAATAACAACCTTACATATGTCAGCACCTCTTGCGGAACCAACGAGTATCGAAATTTCAGCCAATTTCACTGAGGCGACGTTATTGTAGACATCCTGACTGCAACACCCTTTTATAAAAGCCAGCACTTTTTCTTGAGGTGTTGTGTAGTACGTCATGCATCAATGAGGAACCGTTACAAATCATTCCGCTAATTTAGAAGAAATTGGAGTTGTGGTGTCAGAACAATTCGTCATATTGTAACTCGGAGAACTTTCATTGCGCGGGAATACCTTGTAGCGTGTGAGGCGTGTCTGGATGTTTCGGCATGAATGACCGAGTTTAAAAGGAAGTAGCTTTTTTAGCCTTTTTTTCTGATCGTTCTTGAATGTCATATACCACAGCTTATCCATATATTTGTATATCTGCTACCACCCGCCGATCTCTTTTTTTTTCTTTTCGCTCAAAGTATGCGAAAGAGGTAATATGGAACATTGAGCGGGTGATATTTTCGGCATACCATGCCAATGTGGCACAAATATCATTTGTACGAACAGCAAAACTAACAGCTACTGCAGGTGGAATGACTACCTAATATAGCATTTGATATTGCAAATACCGACACGCCGTTTTAAGTCATCTCGCAACTTTTTTTCCTGGCATAAAATTGCGTATGAGGTGCAAAAACCATTTTTCCTCAAGACATATCAGTGGGAGCGAAAGCAGGCTTTCTAGAATCCTAAGACTACCCCGTGCTGTACTGCACATAAATGACGCGCCATTGGCAAACACAGCAATGAAAAGTTTGGCAAACGAAGAATGAAGGAAATATGAAGCACTGAACTGCGCCATTGGTTCTCAAAGCGTTATTGGTGTTACAATACAATGGATACTATAATACTAGCGAGCACCCAATACAATGGATGCTCGCCAATAGTACACTCCCTCCCAAGCCAACAGTACACTTACTGTCCACGGTGGGGAGGACCGTCATGTCACGGATTAGGACTTGGTTGTATGGTTCAAGGGTTAATGGTTTCCTGCACAATCCAAGAAAACCCACAAATTTGCATGAAAACTTATCCAGGCACTTGTAAGCTTTGCAAATGAAATCGCAAAATATTTAGATGCGTCTGCAAAGTTGGAAACGCACATACACACGTGAATGAGAAAACGCAATAAAGGAAATGTAGAGTTCTTAGCCCTAAGAAGAGGATTCTGCGAATTATCCCTTCCCTGAGCCGCTATCAACTATAACATAACGTTAATACGTACGAAGGATCAGTGAAATTATCTCCTAAGTGCAAACTAACTTTCTCTATAGGGACACGCTGTTAGTGAAGTTACACTTTCAATTATGTGAAACCAGTGGCGCACCGACGGGGGGGGGGCGGGGTTTCGGGTGTTGTAAACCCCCCCCCCCCCCCTGAGGCCGACCTAATCCCATCCCACTCCGTAACTGCTCCTATGTCCTAGAAGAATGTGGCGCTAATGTCTCTGCCAAATGCCGAAAAAATAATAAAAATAATCATCATCATTGATGTTACTATTATTTGGCATTTTATTTACTTTTTTTTACACAAGCAACAACTGTGTAATGACACGCCCAGCCCTACGTGAAAAATTGCACCTCCCCTGGTAGAGATCCTGGGTGCGCTACTGCAAAAATGCCTTTTCCCGCATCGTAGAGCATTCCTCTACTTATTGCGCGCCTTCCTGAATAAAAATACGGTCTCTCAAAATCTTGCCCAAGATGCCAAAAAAGGTAAGACTATAATCTTGGGTTTTTTGTGAAATTTTGACTCGATCAGAAGTCGCTCTAAATACGTTTGGCCGCGTCATAGAGCATTCCTCTACTTATTGCGCGCCTTCCTGAATAAAAATATGGTCTCTCAAAATTTTGCCCAAAATGCCA
>CM023485.1:54752574-54792461 GCA_013339685.2 Hyalomma asiaticum
TAAAACAGGTGGGAACGGTAAAACAGGTGGACAAAACACGGTAAAATAGGTGGATGAGTAATGACGACCATGACTCAAACGCTCATGACTCATATGCTTATGACTAATACGGTCGCGACTCATATGGTAATACCACTCGCGACGGTACGAGTCATGGCCATAAGTCATGGTGGTAAAACAGGTGGACAAAACACGGCAAAACAGGTGGACGAGTATTCACGACCATGACTCAAACGCTCATGACTCATATGGTTATGGCTAATACGCTCATGACTCATACGGTAATACGACTCGCGTAGGTATGAGTCATGGCCGTGAGTCATGGTGGTAAAACAGGTGGACGAGTAATCACGACCATGACTCAAACGGTTATGACTCATGTTGTTATGACTAATACAGTCATGACTCATACGGTAATACGACTCGCGAAGGTGTGAGCTGTGGCCGTGAGTCGCGGTGATCACCGCGGAATTTAACTGTTAGGCGTGGTATATACCTGTTGTACACCCTCTGCCACCGCCTCCCCTCGCCATGTAGTACAGAAACGTGGGTACTTACGGCAAATACTTTTCTTAATGCTAAACAGATTATGGCAATAAATGGACAGAAAACCTATGTGACACAGAACGCAACCAAAAGCGGTCCAGGCACTTCAGATTAAAGGCGGCGCCATCCTAGTCCCACCGCCATTCACATCGCACTGTCAACCAGCAGCGTTTCTGGAGTCTGGACAACCCCGTCTGACTCACCCTTCATGGACGACACGGCCCAGAAAAGCGACCACGGACCTGACGCTGTCAATCTTCGATGCCACTTGATTCGCTGCTATGTGTGGCGGTTTCCTCTCAGATAGCCACGAACACAAATACAAAGACAGGCGGATGATTCGGATAGGCGGCGTTTTCTATAGAGAGATGGCTGCACAGAGAGCGCGGACAGACGAGACGTGCAGGAAGCTCGCTCGACCGACATCTTAACCTTCGTAGCACGCGACCAAGCGCATACGCGCCCGTATTAAATAATAATTGTATTTATTTATTTTCCGCTCAATAACCCAGGTCATATCGCATATACTCGCACCGCCAAAATTGAACTCTCATATTCGCAATGGACGAAACCACGCACCTACATACCAACAACCACGCTGTTCTACAACACCTCCCAAACTGAACCTCAACACTTTCACTGTACCATCTATTTCTATGCGTGCGCCTAAACATGTTTTACTTTTGCAGGTACGCTCGCGATTTTTAATACACTACTGCTATATTCCTATAATCTAAGCGGCATGTCTATCCGTCAAAGGTTCACCGGCGGGGATTCATTTGCGGCGCTTCGCTTCCAAACGAAGCATCGTCATGAGCTCTATCATATTTGTTCACCCTATATGAAACAGATGTGTAATAGTGTACTTGACTCAACAGATATAAGTATTCAGCAGGCTCTGTAGTAAAAAAAAAAAAAACATGATTGGACTAAGTGTACAAATGGCGGTCTGTGCGGCTACCAAACAAAGCAATCTTTGATTCGGATTCATATTTCGGAGACCGATTTTCACATACGCACTAAAAGGAAACAAGGTGACATACTGGTATTGCTGGTGGATGAACAGGTGGGGCTATATCCTGGACTACATTATCAGCTAGTCAGTACGTCGAAGTGTTATCTCCAAAGGCCGGCCGCTTGCTCTGCATGATGTCGTGCTTCCAAAAAGAAAAAAGTATAATAATCCGTCGAGAATTTCCTTACTGCAAAATATGCTCGGGGAACAACACGTACCTTTAACTATACCGTGCGAAAGCCTATTCATTTGCAGACCATCAAGCAGTGCCTTCTCTGCTGGTCTAACCACGCGAAAGTTGTGCGTCATCTTTCTGCCTGAAGCACGAAGGGAGCAAGCACACCGTCTACCTTTAAGTAACCACGTTGCCTCCATTCCCACACAAAACTGGTACGCTTGAGGGCACGGGTTCGATTCCGGCACCTGTATACGGCCACATTTCAATGAAGGCAAAATGCAAGAACACGGGCAATATAATTTGGGATCACGATATTATAGTTAACACCACTAGAGTCAAAATTATTCACGATTTCCTAAGACGTGTTCTATAATCATATCATATGCTTTTGCACGCAGTATCTCATAAATTGACCATTTTTTTATGAACAAGTACAGAAAAGTACAGTATATCCGCGAATAGGTCATCACATACAAACATAGCCGCATATACTGACGGATTCATGCACAAGCTTACGGCCATCCCACACGGCTGTCAAATTTTCTTTAACACCACGATTACATAAATTGCTGTGCATAGATCGATAATAGCCTGTGGACGTTCAAACATCTTGGATTATGGTCAGTCCACTCTCCCACCAGATATTGCAGCATTAAATCGTAATAGCAACGATGATGTGCTTGTGTCGCCCGTTCGCCCGTCACAGACTGCCGCAACTCGCCGCGTGTTGAAATATTCCATTCAGCTCAAGCGCCTCCGCAACTAAGTCCCATCAACTGCTGAAGAGCAAGGGGGGGGGGGGGGGGCTGCTCGCTTGAAAATTAATATGGTTGCGCTGTTCTGTAGAAAGAGTGCCTTACTCCTTGTATTTTGTTCGGAATTGCGTCACACAGTCGACTCTTATCATTATAACGCTGTCGGCACCATAAAATAGGCATGACCAACCATGCAGGAAAGCCCAATGCACTTGCTTCATTCTCTGCCGAGCTGAATGCATTTCGACCTAACTCCAATGCAAAATAAAGCAAGAAAACTGTTGATGTGCTTGCGTTGAACTGCGGATGAAAGAACTCTCCGTGATGTCAGTAACCTCTGAGCAACGAGCTATGATGCCCTTCACACCATCAGCGTTGCTTCACTATCGTTAAGTACAACGAAACAATTATTCTTTATTCATGTAACAGAATAAAACGTTGCCGCATGCGTAACACGCCGGCTCGTCTCTTGAGCGGGCGAGAAGTGCATCTGACAAAGTACAGTATGAGAGAAAAAAACACGAAAACTGAAAAAAAAAAGAGATCAAAGTCTGCAATTTCAAGAACATTGTGAGGCTTTAGAGGAAGGTCCACATAAGTAATCACCATGGAAGCTGCAACTGACGCACTCGCGTCTTATACCGAGCTAACCGTGCAGTACCGCGAATAATTAAATGGCGTACCGTTCTAACAAACCTGAACTTCATGAACTCTCCTTTCACCCCCGTTCGCAGCCCAATGTCTCCGGGAATCACACTGCGTAATGTACACCATTAAATCCTATCACATTTACCATGTTCTCTCATCTCCTTTGCCCGAACAGCGAATTCGGCCCCTTCAATCAATTTAGATCGCATGCAAAGGAGAATACAGCACGCCTGGAATTTAGCGATCTCCACCATAACAATTTCGGTCAGACTCGTCGTGATGTCTTCTATGTCGACTAATTCGGAGGCATTGTGAATTATACGGACAACCGCACGCACATTTCAGCATGACGTATGTCAGGCACGCGAATAGGAGTGATACCTGATTCGTGAAAGGTTGGTCTCGAACATGCTCATTGGGGGAACTAATGAGCGAACATACCATTGATATAGGAGAAAGAGCAATCGTAACCCAACGCGAAATGAAATCCCACAGAAAGACTTCCACTAGCGTATATACTATGCGCGAATTAGCGGTGCATCTAGCAAATATGAAAGCTCTCTGGACAAACAAGGAGCCTTTCAACACACACACACACACACACACACACACACACACACACACACACACACACACTGACAGCGTAGAATGCTGGTCAACTCGCAACATACCCTCTATCCCACTTCAATAATCAAGGTACATGAAACTCGCCTAAACAGTGATCGAATATCGACTCGCATAAGGTTTTGCGCAATGCTCGAAGACACAGCCCGTCGGAACATTAGGACCTACACAATCCTTGCTTAATGAGGCCACTACACAGCCTACCTTATTTCATCGTGGCTAAATCGGAGCATATGATTTTTTCCACCTTTACTACTTGATCGCATGCAGTTCTCTGTCTGTGTTAAACGCTTCATATTTTTCAATTTTGGTTTCCTCTCTCGTGCTCCGCACACATCTATATTTTCCTTCCTTCATCAATTAAGTTCATTCGCTGTTTACTTCGCGTAGCCACGGTGTAGCAAACCGGGCACTTTTATCTCGACTAGTTTCCCTTCGACTAATAATCTTTATCTAGTTATCTTTAAAGAACACCGCACCATTGAAGGTTCCTTCAGGTTCACCTGCAATACTCCCTCCCTTTTCTTCCCATTCTTCCGCTATATTCCTCATAGGCGCCTTTCAACGTCGCTCGCGAGATATCACTGCACATGAGTCATCACTATTCTCCCTGTCATTGTCATGACTCATCGTGAATACAACGTGCTTCCGCGAGTTCAAACAATGCGAACTCTATGAAAGAAACAAACAAACAAAGAAAGAATAGTTTATTGAGGACTCCGGAGATGTCAGCCTGGTTAATAGCCTGGCTTGCTACTCCAGGTGTTTAGCGGTGATTATGATATTTACGATGGTCACGCGTAACACAACACGTACATGCAGTCACACCTACTCACACACACATTTAATACATATATATATACTATATGCAGTTTACAGCGTTTCGTTGAGGCATGTTCCCCGTAGAAACGTTATCAATGTGCGCAGGTGCTGTCTTGCCGCGGGCTAGGAGGTGCCGCAGCTCCAAGGTCGAAGAGTGTTGCAGACGAAGCGCTGCCTTCAGAGTCTTCCTCTCGTAGTAGTAGCGCTGGCAATCGCACAGGACGTGTTCAAGGTCCTCTCGAGTGTTGCATGTAGAGCACAATGCAGAATCATATATTTGTATCTTGTGCTGGAAGTGTCTTGTGTAAGCTACATTAAGCCTTATTCGGTGAACAAAGAAATAAAGAAACTAAGGCAAGGAAGAAGCACAGAGGAAAAGCAAGAACATGCTTTCTAGGCACCTATGGCTCAAACGCAGGCGCTGCACTTTTTAGATACCGTAAATAAGTTGTTCCAGCAGGGGATGATTATCTTACACGCTAACAGCACGCAAACACCGCACACGCATTGTCGGCACATGTTTGTTTCAGTATGAAAAACCTGTACTCGGCACCTTGAAGCTAGTTTTACGTTATAGCGCGCATGGTGCTACTGTACGCGGCTAAAGGTCAAAGAAAAAAGCGGCACCTGCCCGTCAAAGGACCCTACTCGAGCTAAAGCTGCCGCTTTGTTAACGCGACGTGGCTACCAGACTCTGATTTCCCTCTTGAGCGCGGCGCGGTGCGGGGTCTGTCACGCCTCACGTTGACAGACCGGCACCATTGACTGGGGGGGGGGGGTCCTCTAACGAGGAGTGGCCGCCTTCTTTCTTGGCCTGTACGTCCGACTGAAATAGCCACGCGCGGATGATGACGTATTGTACACATTACCGCGCAGAAAGCCCGGTAAGCCACCACAGCTTAAGGACCCTGAAGGCACTATCATGCTTCAAACACTGGGTTTAAGGGAAAGGGTACCTAACACGACTCCTTTTGCGCTAAAGGGATCAATGAGTCATATCCCTATACATCTGCTACCTTAGTCTTTTCTCCTAGTGCACCTGTTTCACCCTCTCACTTCCTCACAAAGGGTACCTAACACGACCCTTTTGAGCTACAGGCATCACTGAGTCATATCCCTATACATCTGCTATCTTAGTCTTTTCTCCTAGTGCACCTGTTTCACCCCTCTCACTTCCTCACAAAGGGTACCTAACACGACCCTTTCGAGCTACAGCGATCAATGAGTCATATCCCTATACATGTCCTGGAGTAGCAAGCCAGGCCATTAGCCAGGCTAACATCTCCGGATTCATCAATAAAATGTCCTCTCTCTTTCTCTCCCCCTATACATGTCCTATCTTAGCCTTTTCTCCTTATGCACCTGTTTCACCTCTCTCACTCCCTCACTCGCTTTACCCTGAAGACTCGCAAAGGTATGAGTCACGGCCAGTGGATCACCTTCCAGATAGAGAACGTTCAAGAGGGAAAGGGACCGTGGAACTACGTATCATAGCCTGGAGGGGGGGGGGGGGAAGGTGGCGAGGGGCGTGTCTTGAGAATATCGCACTTCGCGATATCGCCTAACTGGCATCTTCAGAGCGCACTCATTGGCCGGTTGAAGAATGGCAAGGATGTAGTTACTTCCCCATTGGAGAAGCGAGATTCGACGTCACCCAAATGAACAATGTAGATGCAAAGCACCCACCTTAATGGCGGTCCCTGGTAACCTTTCTTGCCATGGAAAGGAAGCTTAAATAGACGGAAAATCCAGTGCCTAGCATGAGTCGCACCAAGCCTACTTCCAAGGAACCACACACCAGAGGAATTGGACCAGCGAATTTCCTACAAGAAGTAGGCGTCTTGAGACTTCGGCACACAACTCCATAGGTAAGTCACGGCCAGTTAACCTATATTTTTCCATTTCCCTAATTGTTTTTTGTTGTTATCATTGAACGTCTAAGTTCTGACGGAACATTGGGACTGCAACCTATAAATGTTTCCCATAAAATTCATGATAACCCGCTAATCCTCAGCCAAGGTGAAAAAAAGTACCATAGCACTCTTCTGGTAATTGAATGAGTACCAGGAATTCGTAAGAAGCAAGTCTCTCCAGGTAGCGTTACTAGCAATTTTTCTTACTGTTCCCCATTAGGCCAGAATCGTGTTATGTGTGACATGCGATTAGTTTCCAGCAACTATGCATAAAAGTTGTGTCCTATTCACTCTCAAGGCATAGGTAATTTTACGTGCGCTATTCATAAATGTTGTCTGCAAAACGGAGAAAAAAAGAACATCCCCAATTCCTTGCGAATAATCCGCCAGCTTGAACCACTGCCGGTTCATCACATTTCTCAGATACCACGAGGGACACTTCTAATACAAAATGCGGATCATAGAGTTTTATGCAATACTAAGGAACAACATGTCTTCGTGCCCTACGTGTCGTCCTATCAGATTCGTTGCATGATTAGCGAAATTACGAAACTTCGCATAAATACACCAGGTTATTGCGAGTGAAGTATGATTTCCACAGTAATATAATTACGCCGCTGCTCTCTTAAGTACTTTGTCTCCACAAATATTCGTAGTACAAATGTGAAAAACTAATTATATTCAGGAAATCGTGACATGTTCTGTCACAATGTAAAATCCCAAGCAAGAGCACTTACCCGTGAAAGTGCAACACTGCTGCTTCTTTTTTTTCTTTTTTTAACCCAAAGATTTGAAACTTACGCCAATGACCCATGAGGCGGCCGTTCCTATTTTTTAAACCCTCCTTAGCACAGCGCGCAAAACTCTTTCTAGCTGCACGAAAGGTTATAAGAACGACGCAATTAAGTAAGAAAAAGAAATTTCTTGTAGAACTGCGCTTTCGCAGAGGCGTTATAATGGGTACACGTGTACCCATAACACAGCCGCGAACTTATCTGCACAGCCAGCCATTATTTTAGCTGGAAGGCGATACGTTTTGTGCGCTGTTATATTCATCGCACTTGAGTGAGCTAGAATAGTTCTAGGTTGCTCTAATCGGACGGACGGATGAGAGCAGCATCAGTTGCTAGGGTCTTCGGAGATCGCCCGCCGGCCGGCAACTTGTTCAATCGACTCCAGGCAGCCGTTTGACGGCTTGAAGAGCAATGACGTCGAATGAAAGCAGCAAACGCACTTACTTTATTTTGCTGATACTAATTAAATGAACCGCCTGCATTATTTTTTTTTATCTAGGGCAGTACCGCTCCAAATCTGAATTTTTCTAAGTGACCCCGGCACGACCCCTAAATGTTCGTGGAATCCTCTCTCGCCCCAGAAGAAGGAAGGGGGGGGGATGGGGGGCGGCGCTTTCCTGGGGCTTTACGGCGGTAGCCTTTTCCAGTGCAATCAAAATCTTATCGCCATTAGAACAAGAGAAGCCTGAAAAAACTTCCAATAAACGGTTATCCACTCCTACGGGAGAAAAAAAAAAGAGGAGGGACATTAGAATGGTGATGAGTCATTAGCCAGTAAACCTGGGGCAGTACAGACGTTGAGCTAGGAGATCTGTTTAACTTGGAGAGGTGATGCCCAATATTCTTTTTGAAACATTAGGACAGCCTATAACATCTAGGTTTCGAGCTCTAGATCTCGGTTCAAGTTTCCACCTAGACGCCGCAGCATAAACGTGCATGATAGAGGATCTGACAAACTTTGTCGAGAAGACCAAGCGAGGCTTTGTGGTTATTGAGGCTGCGAGTGACAGCCGCACATTGTGATTATAAATTTAAAAGAATAATGAAAAAAGCACATTGTGTCTCATTGACATATCGCCGCATTTCTTGACGCAGGCAATGGAGCCACGAAAGTGGAGTGCATGGACGCACGCGCAATACTTGACGCGGATGTGTCCCGTAAAGTTCAATTCCACTCGAAGGGCATACGCCAGGCTGCAGGAAACGAACACGCTCCTGACCAAGCAAGGCGCCGACATTATGGCACCGTGTAACGGGACAGGACTCCACGACTGCGACGTGCTCAAGCATCTCAGTGCGTGGAATTCCATACTGGCTGCCATCAAAGTGCACATGAAAGAAGACGTCGCCACCCGGGGCTAGCCCTTTATTTCCCAATCAAGACTTTCGAGCTCGGGGAAACGACAGCGCGCATACAACGAGCCGTTCTTCTCCTCCACTGGCTCCTGATCAGGCACCCCTGCGTGGTGATGATCGAAGTGGAGGACTGCGGTGTGTTCGAAGACAATGACTGGTTCTCGCTCTTCTGCGACGGCGTTCGGGGGTGCAAGCGCCTGAAAATCTTGCGAATAAATGCAGACATCGGAGAAGTTTCCTTCTACCGACGGCTGCTCAAATCGTGTGCCTCTCTGCAGCACCTAGAGCAGCTATCTTTCGAGAGGATCCCTGATGGGCAGCATGTAAACACAGTCATACTTGCAGAAGTGATTGGATGCAACAGGAACCTCTCGGCGTTTAAGGTGGATGAGTTTGCCGCCGTGCCTGGACGCACATGGACTGTTCTTCGGGCGTTGCAAAAGAAGCAGTTTTTAAGCCATCTGGCACTTGACATCACCTCTTTCACCATAGCGGAAGCCAGCCTATTATCGCAAATGCTAAACGACAACAACGTGCTGAAGTGCTTGCACCTAGAGGCTAAGTCGTTGGCCGGACAAATCACGTGGAACTACGTCGCGTCAGGGGTGGGGAACGCAAAGGCGCTTGTAGAGTTGAAGCTTGTTTTCTGCAATATGCACACATGCGACTTTTTTCTTCTAGCTGATGCCTTAGTTCGGGCCCAGACCGTAAAAACACTCATTCTCCAGGACTGCTTGCCAGGGCTTTCATCGCCATCCGGATGCGCCACTGAAGAAGCTAATGGTGAGCAGGAAAGCATTCCTAGGAGCATCCATCCATTTATTTATATGTTGCACAGACTCCTTTCCTTGCGAAGCCTTACATTCGACCTGCTGCGTTTCGCTCCCGAAGACCAGCGTGCATTCCTCAAGGCCCTTGCTCGCAACGAATTTCTTCAGGAAGTCAGGGTCGTGCCACAGAATCAAGGATACCCAACGACGTTATCGCGCATTGCAACTGAAACGGGCACAGCCACCCGCATCCACACGAGTCGCATTTTCATGGAGGAGATGAACATCGAGCAGCTGGAAAGAGGGCTTCATGTCGATGAAGTGATCTTCGAAGTCAACTCAGCATTCTCTAACACTGAGATGCTAACCATGAAAGTATGCTACGATGTTCCGGGCACACTCCACAACATCACGACCATGAACATCTTAATAACAGGATGCATTATTGACGTCAATGTAGCTAAAGAACTCGCACTGTGCCTGCAGAGGACGAAATACCTCGAAGTACTCACACTTGACCTCAGCGCCAACAAGGAAGCATGTATGCATCTCATTGAAGCTATATCGAGCAACACCTCCATCACAACGCTCGGAGTGGAGCGTTGGTGTCACTCCAGATCCAATGCTGTGGTGCTGGCGGACATTGTCAGTTCGAGCAAGAATATTCATACCCTGACCTACCATCGGGAAAGCATGGTTCCATCAAGGGCCTTTTTCGCACGGCTCTCCGATTCCATAGAGAGCAACTTCACCCTCGCTAGGGTAAGCACGTTTGAGCGCAAAGAAGACGCCAAGAAATGGGCAATCATCCAGAACGTTGCTATTCGGAACTCGACATTGGTGGAAAGAGCCGCACGGTTTGTCGCCAATCTCTCCTTCGCGAAGATCGACGCCGAAGCTTTCGAGCTCGTGGCTTCGAGCCCTCTTCTACGCTCGCAAGTGCAAACACTGGCCGCCGTAGAGAAGTGCGAAGCGCCAAAAATGATTCGACAAACAATCTGGAATCTGAGGGACATGGATGTGTTCATGAGCGTCACCGGCGTCGTAAGGGAGAGTGTCGTCTGCGAAGGGAACAGGGACGGCCGACCTCGTCTCGACACGCTGCCTCCTGAATGCTGGCATGCCATTCGACGATACCTCAGCGTGGTGGATGTGGTGAGCAATGCGCCCAATGGTAGATAGGGACTCATCATCTGTACTTTAGATGCAGCAGATTTGAAGCAAACACGAAAGGAGAGACAATGCATCATTCATATTTTCTACATGGCATGTCATACATTGTATAGATAGTGTCTCATTCGCATATTAACAGGATATATCTCGGGATGTTTCTAAGGAAAGTGTACATTATTTAGGCGAGGAACCTTTGTAAATATGCACTGTCATAGCAATAGCTTGTTACTTAACATTGTGGGATTGCCTACTGTAATGCAAAAGCTCGAGCTGTGACGTAATTAAGCCCTATAAATGAGCCGTTGTGTGCATCAGAAGATTGTTTCTATTCATCTGCCTCATCTGAATAGCGAACTTGTGTTCCTTACATGTTTTGAGCGCTCCGCATTTTGTGTCTGTGGACCTTGTCTGAAACCCAGAGGAGGCGTATCGTTCACATCAGTGTAGTACTTTTTCTTGCATCTCAGTGATATATTTTGTCATTGCATTATTTCTGCGAGACTTTTTTCTCTCTTTTGTATAATGTTGCTTTCATTCCCTTTGTACAGTCAATGACCCCACATTGACTTATGACTCATGTGTTCGCTGTTGGACGAGCGCGATCAATTGAATTTTTATAGCGCAAAAGTATGCGAGTACTATTCTTTGGCACGAAACGGTAGCCGCCGCATTTTAAGTAATTTTCCTGTTTGCTTGGTTGGTAAACCCACTTGACGGTATAGCTCAACATTTCATATCGCCCATAATGGCTTAAACATGCTAGTTCCGTGCATGACTTCCAGGACACTACTTGACTTTCCGTCAACGAATGAAGTCACGGCATAAAAATGTGCATTTTAAACATCTGCAGCTCATTATTTCGTACATGTGAAATCTTAACAAAACTACTCCTTGTGTATAAGTGGGATTGGCCGTGGAAGAAATACGTCGTTCTCGTTCGCTCTTCATTAGTGTGGGTCTTCTTGTGTAATGCAACTTTTTTGATGCCTCGTTATTCTATTTCTGTTGGTATGTATATTTATTTGCTTCAATGTATGCACTGTATTCTATCCGCTCCTCACCATAGTCCATTCTCATGTTATTGTATTCGCTGCTGTGAACGCAAGGAGTGACGTTCATGCAATAAATGTTCTTCATTGCCCATGGAAATTTCTCTGTCTCCTTAATAAGGCAAAAGCATAAGGCGCCTGTTTTGGTGATCACCTTAGCGACGCCTTTGCACTAAAGTATACGCCGTCTCGAAAATATAAATATAACAGATATGCCTATTTGCGATCGCTTCTTTAGGTGTGATGCGGAAAAGGAGCTCAGTGCTCTGAGCAAATACTGCTCTCAGTCAAGAACTTTATTGAAATACTGCTCCTTGCAGAAGTTTCTGCATTGCTTTTTAAACTTTTACCATGCCGTGCTACTCGCATGGGTATTAAGTTGCTCTGTGGTGGCTGGAGTATCCCGACTGGCCAACCTCCGGGAAAACAGCTGCTTTACATCTACTAATTTAGTACATGGGTGTCTGGTGGACCTTACACCATATACAACTTCATCTATAGCAGTGACAAACAACGAAGGCAGTTGCAGTAGCTGCGCTTTTCAGACTCACGTCAGAGACCCCACCGCTGTTGCCTCTGACATGTGTCATGGGCGAAAAGTCCCCACGAGCGCAAACCCATGCACATGCAATCGTGCATTTGCGATGTGTGCCATGGGTGTCAGCCGATGGACAACCCCTGGAGAGGCGTTTCTGAGGAAAGGAAAACTCGCACTATAGTTTCTGTAGTCATCCCTATGCATTGTAGCGTTCCAGCGGTTATTACATACGCGCCGCCAAGAATACCTGTCTTTTCCTTTTTTCTTTTAGGAATCAGTCTGCTCTCTTTGTCTCCCTCTCTTGAGGTTCTTGAGGTACATTGTAGTGGTATGGGCATCTCTTAACACAGCATGCAGACGAGACAGACAGACAGAGAACTTTTAATTGTGTCCTGAGAAGCGCCGCCCTTAGAGCAGCACTGCGGGCCGCTCCCACATGCTCACCGTGGCCATTTTTTGTGGCATCGTTTACGCTATCGTGAGTCACGCATGTGGGCTGTACAGGTTAAGATGCTTCCTCACTTATTCCGCGATGCAAAGTTCTGCTTACCACTCTTGACAAAAGTGACCTATCACGAACACGAACTGCCCGCTCCAGTGCACAGTCGACTTCGACAGGGAAATGCACAGATTGATCTGTGACTAATTCCTCCTACCGCCTCACACAAAGTGCCGGCGAGGCTTTCATGAAAGAAGTCGATCCAAGTCACCCTTTCCGATGATAGAGATGACCAAAAAGCTGCCTACAATTGTAAACCTCTAAATCCTGCCAGTAGACTATATGTTCAATACATGGCGTCTTCTACGAAAGTACCTGGGAGAAACATAGATATAGCAGGCGCTAAATGCACCTATGATAGCACTTTGACGGCAGATAATAAGACGAATTTCTGCTGTCGCGAAATGAGCATATGTATAGAGAAGAAGTACAACTCAGCGCTAACTGCTATTTATTTATTTATTTATTTATTTATTTATTTATTTATTTATTTATTTATTTATTTATTTACAACTCCTGAAAAAAAGCAATGAGGAGCCCTTCTAATATCAGGTTAACTGGAGTAAGGGAAACTTGGCGCGCGTGTGTGTGTGCGACACCTGCTTCCTTTCTTTGTTCCTGGCTCGCTTGTTTGCTTTGTAGATAGATAGATAGATAGATAGATAGATAGATAGATAGATAGATAGATAGATAGATAGATAGATAGATAGATAGATAGATAGATAGATAGATAGATAGATAGATAGATAGATAACGCATTACGACTTCGGAGATATTACGAATAATTCGGTGAACTGCGCGCACATCTCAGCATGATGTACGTCATGCACGCTAACAGGCGTGATACGTGATTCGTGAAAGGTTGGATTCTGAGTATGCTGTTTGTAGGGAGTAATGGGATAACATTTAATTAATATATGAAAGATCAATCGTAACCCAACCCGCAATTGTATGCTACAGAAATACTTCCATTAGCATATATATTATGCGTGAGCATCGAGCGAACATGGTACATTTCTAGCAAACGAGGAGCCGATAAAACACAATGCTGATGAACTGCAGCACACGTTCTAACCGACCTCAGTAATCAAGGTACACCAAACTCCCCTAAACAGTGGTCGAATAGCGATGTCCTAAAGTTCTTCGCAATGAATGCGAAATATCAGCATCCACTACTTTGTAGCACAAGGCCACAAGGAAATCCATACGGATTTCTCGGAAATGAAAACTTCCTAGTTGCCGAAAAATTCTTCCTGGTCAGGGGTTCGAACCCGGGACCAACGCTGGTCCGGGGCACTCTCTCTGCCAAATGAATGAACTCGGAGGCTACCGATTGAAAGCGAGAGGGAGTATCCATTGACAAATCGAAGCACATGGGCGTGAATTTATCTCAAATGAATTCTGCGGAAACCTGCAAGGTGTAGAAGCGTTTATTAATGGGGAAATTTCATAAACGTTACTCCAGCTTATGTGTTTCCGCAGAACTCATTTGCCATATATTCTCCGCATTGCTCGAAGACACAGCCCGTTTGAACATTACAACTTATATCATAACTGCCTAAATGAGGCTGCTATACAAGTTAGATCATATCATCGTGGCTGAGTCGGGGCATGTAGGATTTTTTTTTACCTTTTATAATTTGGTCGCATGCACTCATCCTTCTAGTACAAACACTTCATTTCTTTCAATAATGTCTTTTTTTGTCTTTTGTTATGGCCAAATTTGACGTCTTTCATGGAATTTCTTCGCTGTTCATTTCGAGCCACCACGTACATTAAACAGTAAACATTTATCTTGGTTAGCTTCGCTCGGACTCCTCATACACCTTATCTAATTATCCTTAAAGGACACCGCGCCTTTCAAGGCTCACTCAGGATAAATCCCCACAATAGTGGCCCTCTCTACTTCCCATTCTTCTGCTAACTTCCCTATAGGCGCCTTTTAACGTCGCTCGCGAGATACCACTGGACATGAGTCGTGACTCTTCTTCCTGTCCTAGTCATGACTCATCATAAGCACCGCGCCGAACATAAGCACCGCGCTGGAGTCCGGACCAACAGAACGTGTATGAAATAAACGAGTGTATAAAGAAAGAAAGATAGATAGATAGATAGATAGATAGATAGATAGATAGATAGATAGATAGATAGATAGATAGATAGATAGATAGATAGATAGATAGATAGATAGATAGATAGATAGATAGATAGATAGATAGATAGATAGATAGATAGATAGATAGACTTTACAGGCCGTTTTCATTTGCTTTCATTTTACTCAGTGCAGGCCAGGCGTTACAGAGACGAGTGGCGAAAACACGTAAGAAGCATTAAAGGTTACAGCAGGCGACGAATAACAGCATCTTTGAATTTAGCAGGATCTTTGATCGCCACGACAGAGGAGGGCAGGTGGTTCCAGTCCGAACCAGTATTTGAGACGAAGGAATTAAAGTATTGGTTTGTATTGGTTTAGTTGATGATCTCTGCGGTATGATACACCGGAGGAGAAAACGGGGATTGCTTTAAGTGTCTTTAGTAGAACATATTTTGGGAAATGTACACAGGCGAGAAATGCTATGTCGTATGGAGAGATCTGGAAGATTAAGTGTTCTTTTTATTCCTGAGACACTGGCATGACAAGAGTAATTAGACATTATGTACCTACAGAAAGGTTGCGAACTTATTCGAGCAAACCAATGAGAGAGTTAGCGGATGTGTCCCAACCTGAAGCAGCGCATTCAGCCTTGGAACGTACTAGTGTTTTATACAGCAGAAGCTTTAAAAGGAGATGAGCAACGAGGAATGCTCTGGCAACCGGTGTTGCGTAGTTTGCTAAAGGAGCCCTTGCTACAATTTAGGATCGCGCTTCTTGAATCGCTCACGGCTGCTCTAACAGATTCATCCGTGATGGCTAGAGCGATAGCAGATTCCTCCGCTTCAAAGGGGGAGAGGGCGTCGATCCGACTCGAATTCTCGGGGTGGAGCGGTGACCACATATAATGAATTTACCGCTCTATATAAAGAAATGAGGCTCACATACCCGGCGCCTCACCGAGGACTTACCAGAGTGCAAGCTACAGTCTTACGACAGCTCTAGAAAGACTCATTTCTGAGTCCACACAGATTATCACTCGTCACCAATGGGGAGTACAACGCCGTATGTCAATATTGCCACGTGAATTAATTGCCAACACAAGACCACATCCTCTGGGGACGTTGAGGTTCGCCTCATCCTCGATCGCTCTTACCAGCCCTCTCTAAACTTGGCTGGCAGGCCCTGCTAAGGACAGCCACCGACAAGGGGCACCAAGTGAAAATAGTCACTTGTTCCGAGGGAGTCGTACTCAAGGTAGGCCTTCCGTGAGAACCTTGCTTGACCATGAAATAAAGGTGTCACCTCCACCCCCAGGAAAACGAAACTCTTGCCGAAGGAATTATGCGACACGCGTTACCAGACGCGGAGAGTTCGTGGCTCAGTGCTTTTCAAGATGTATCATGTTCCTCTTGACAAGGGACAGGGGCAGTTCGTGGATTACAAGCTTAAATGGGAAAAGCTTTGTAAACCGAGAAGTTCTCGAGAATATCGGAGTCCTTATAATTTCTGGCGAACACATCTAGCCTTGGCCATGGGGCCGAACAGGGGTGAATGGTTGGCAAAACTTCGTGGGGTAGTAAGCTGTTCAGGGAATAAACGCGAATGTTGTCGCGCTCACATGTCTCAATTCTCCATGCGCAACCCCGTTTGCATGTCAATGTAACCTTTTCAATAGCACGCCTTTTCGTGCATTAGGGCCGCAAGGAGCCTGGCCGACAGGTCCCGCAACGATCAGTCAGCTCGGCTAAGTAAGAAAAACGGCAAACATGTACTATTTTAAACATCGAATAGTATCTCTTCAACAGCTTCTACATAGCTTTGCCCGTTACAAGGTGAACTGTGCAAAGCAGTGCATTTAGTAGGCGAAAACAAAAAAAACACACCACTGACTTCCGACGCAGATCATGGGTTTGATCACGGGCGCCCGCTGCTTGATATCGGGTACCTATCACAGGCTTAAAGCTGGCACAGGCTCAAGATGCGTCACAGCGTTCCACAGACTCATTTCTTATATACAGAGCGCCAATTTACGTGAAACTGAGAGCATCAGAACTAAAAAGACGAAGAAAACTCCGTCCATCCCCATACCGACCACGGAAGAGCGAGCGTTTGCACAAGCAAGTGGGTTGCCAGCCCGGAGAAAGCTGCGCCCTCTGGGCAACATGGCGGGGCCCACGAGAAAATGGTCTTTAGCGTCCAAGTCTATAGGCAAGGAAGAAAGACAGAGAAGGAACAAGAACGCAGTTTCTAGACATATACATTACTTACAACTACACATACGCCTTAATCGCGGGGGCCCTTTTTTGATATAAGGGAACAACTCAAATTATGTGTTTCAGCAGTAGAGTATTATCTCACCATCAAGCACGCTAACACCGTTCCCTCGTTGTCGGCACATGTCTATTTCTTTACAAAATACCTGTACTAGGCACCTTGATCCTTTTGTTACGTAACGGCACGCATAGGGCTACCACACTCGTGTATACCGATCAAGAAAAATGCGGCGTCGCCTCGTCAAAGGACTTCCCTCCAGCCAATGGTTACGCTCTTTCAACGTCACGTCGTGCCGGGCCACCTCCGCACCGCACTCTGATTACACTCTTTAGCAAGGAGCGGAGGATCGGCAGAGACGTCACGTTGACTCAACGGCAAAATTGCCTGGAGCGGACTCCCTTGACGAGGACACGTTGCTTTTTCCTTCACTTATGCGCTTGCCACCGAAATAGACCACGTCTGGACCATGATGCATGGTATCACCGCACAGAAAGCCCGGGAAACCACCCTTGCAAGAACACCCTGATGACACTATCCAAGTCACGCTTCAAACGCTGCTTTTAAGGGAAAGGGTATTGAACACGGCTTATTCTCCCTAGAGGGATCAGTGAGTCATATCCCTATACAGCTCCTATCTCAGTCTTTTCTCCATGTGCGCCTCTTTCAGTTCTGTCACTCCTCCACCTGTTTTACCGTGAAGATCGTCACGGTAAAACAGGTGGACGAGTGAGCACGACCATGACTCATACGCGCATGACTCATGTGGTTATGGCTAATATGGTCATGACTCATATGGTAACACGACTCGCGACGGTATGAGTCATGGTCGTGAGTCATGGTGGTAAAACAGGTGGAAACGGTAAAACAGGTGGACAAAACACGGTAGAACAGGTGGACGAGTAATGACGACCATGACTCAAACGCTCATGACTCATATGCTTATGACTAATACGGTCATGACTCATATGGTAATGCGACTGCCGACGGTATGAGTCATGGCCGTGAGTCATTGTGGTAAAGCAGGTGGACAAAACACGGTAAAACGGGTGGACGAGTAATCACGAGATATGACTCGAACGCTCATGACTCATGTGGTTATGACTAATGCAGTCATGACTCATACGGTAATACGACTCGCCAAGGTATGAGTCATGGCCCTGAGTCGTGGTGATTACCGCGGTGTTAGGTGCGGTGCGTACCATTTGTACACCCGCTGTCCCCGCCTCCCCACGCCATGCAGTACAGAAACGTGGGTACTAACGGCAAATATTTTTCTTAATGCTAAACAGATTATCGCAATAAATGGAAAGAAAACCCATGTGCCACAGAATGCAACCACAAGCGGTCCAAGCACTGCAGATTAAAGACGGCGTCATCTTATTCCCACCGCCATGCACAGAGCACTGTCAACCAGCAGCGTTTCTGGAGTCTGGACAAGCCCGTCTGACTCACCGTTCATGGACGACACAGCCCACAACGGCGACCACGGACCTCACGCTGTCAATCTTCGACGCCGCTTGATTCGCTGCTATCTGTGGCGGTTTCTTACGGTGTAGCAACGAACACAAATACAAAGACAGGTGGATGATTCGGATAGGCGGTGTTTTCTATAGAGAGACGGCTGCAGAGAGCGCAGACAGACGAGACGTGCAGGAAGCTGGCTGGACCAACATCTTAACTCTCGCAGCACGTCACCAAGCGCAATGAGCTCAAAGCTACTTATTTATTTATTTATTTATTTATTTATTTATTTATTTATTTATTTATTTATTTACTCCATACACTACTGCTATATTCCCCTCTCGAAGTGGCATGTTTATTCGTCAATGTCCACCGGCGGGATTCGCCTGTGGCGCTTCAGTTCGAAACGAAGCATCAGTCATGAAATCTGTAATATTTGTTCACCTTATATAAAAGAAACGTCTAACACTCTACTTGATTCAATAGCTAGAAGTATTGAGTAGGCTCTGTAGTAGGTAAATATGATTCGCCTAAGCGTTCCGATGGCGCTTTTGTTCGGCTGCCAAACTGATCAATCGTCAATTCGGATTCATATTTCAGAGACCGATATTCACATACGCACTAAATGCAAAAAAAAAAAGTGACATATTGCTGTTACCGGTGACTGAACAGGCGGGGCCATGTCCTGGACTACATTGTCGGCAATTGTTTGTAGTCGATACGTCTCGCGCAGTGTTATCAATGGTGGGCCGCTTACACTGCACAACGCCGTGTTTAAGAAAAAAAAGTGTAAATGTAATCGTAGTTTCCCTCACTGCATTATATATGCCACCGGCCTCTCCTCGAACAATACGCACCTTCAGAACTATAGCATGCGTAAGGCTATCCATTTGTAGGCCGATAAGCAGCGCCTTCTCTGCTGGTCTAACCAGGTGAAAGTTGTGTCTCATCATTGTGCCTCTATAGCACGAAGGGGGGAAGCACACCGTCTAGATTTAAGTAACCACGTTGCCTCCAGTACCACATAGCACTGGTACGCCGAGGGCATGGGTTCAATTCCGGCAGCTGCATGCGGCCACATTTTGAGTGAAGGCAAAATGCAAGAACGCATGCGCAATATAAATCAGGATCACGATGTTATAGTTAACACCGCTGGAATCAAAATATTTACCAATTTCATAACACATCTTCTTTAGACACATCATGGCTCTTGCACGCAGGACATTATGAATTAACCATTTTTTTTATGGACAGATACATAAAGTAGAGTATATCCGCTAACAAGTCATCATATACAAACACAGCCGCATATATACTGATGGATTCATGCGCAAGCTTACGGTCATCCCACACGGCTGTCAGATTTTCTTTAACCTAACCATAAATTGCTCTGGACAGACCCATCATAGCCTGTGGATGTTGAAACATCTTGGATTATCGTCAGTCCACTCTCCCACCAGATTTTGCAGCATTAAATCGTAAGAGCAACGATGGCGTGCTTGTGTCGCCCGGCACAGACTGCCGCAAATCGCCGGGTGTTGAAATAGTCCAATATTTTCAAGCGCCTCGTCAACTAAGTGCTATCAACTGCTGAAGAGCAAGTGGATAAGTGTGTCTGCTCGATTGAAAGTTAATATGGTTGCGGTGTTCCGTAGATAGAGTGCGTTACTCCTTGTAGTTTCTTCGGAATTGCGCCACACAGTCGACTCTTCCTGTTCTAACGCTGTCGGCACCGCCTCCCCCCCCCCCCCCCCCCACGTTGTTGAGTCATAGGCTAGTCTACGCATGCAGGAAAGCCCAATTCCTTTGCTTCATTCTCGGCCAAGGTGAATGCATTTCCACTTAGCCACAATGCAAAATAAATAAAAAAAGTGTTGATGGGCTCGCGTTGAACAGGACAGACAGACAGACAATGAACTTTAATATAATGAAGAGGAGATAAAAGAACTTCGGGTGATCTCAATAGCCCCTGAGCAACGAGCTATGCTGCCCTTCACACCATCAGCGTTGCTTCACAATCGTTAAGTACAACGAAACAATTATTCTTCATTGATGTAACATAAGAAATTGTTGGCCCATAAATAACGCGCCGTCTTCTCTCTAGACCGGGCGGGCAGTCCATCTGACAAGGCTCAGTACGAGAGAAAAAAAAATGTGGCCGATTCCCCCGTTATAGGAATCGGTAAAGCACGAAAGTGAAATCACCGAACTGCACCGAACTACGATTGCAGGGTAGCGTAGCCTCATCTAGAGCAATAACACTACCTTACCTAGGCCGAACTATAGGTGTTCTTTGGTGCTATGACGACATTCAGCTGTGCCGGATTCTAGGTGGCGGCACGGCACCAGTTAACGGAAAAGAGAACACAGGAAGGAAAGTGATGGAAAAAGTTTAAATGAAGGATTATAAGGCGCGTTAGTGCCCCGTTCTACAACATGCCCAAGAATAGCTCACATATAATATGTGTGCTTGCTTTATTGTGCATTGGGGTTAAGAATTAATATGTGCGCAACTAGACAGTAGAGTTTAAACGCATTTACTGGAAATATTTCCATGCAATAAAGAGAAAGAAAAATGTCCAAGAATAGTTCAGCCGAGAGCGCGGCGGGCATCTTACGTCGCGGTTCGAGCGATCGTTGGTTCGAGCCTGGCCGCGTTCGCGAAAATGTTTCTGCTTGCGTTTTCTTTCTCATTATTTGTGTAAATTTTACTGCATCATATCTGTTACGGTACTGACTTACAGTGACGTAGTAAAGCCGTGGTGTACCCCGGCGTAAAACACTTTCGTATTAAAACAGAAAAACTGAAAAATAAAGAGATAAAATTCTCTAATTTCAAGAACATTTTGACCTTTAGAGCAAGGTCAACATGAGTCATCGCCCCGGGAGCTGGAATTGACGAACGCACGCCTTCTGCGGACCTCAAAATGCAGTACCCCGAATAATTAAATGGCGTGCCGTCCTAACAGCCCTAAATTTGCCGATATTTTCTCTCACCCCCGTTCGCAGCCAAATGATTCCGGGAATTGTCCTGCGCAATGTGCACCGTTAAATTCTATCATATTTACCATGTTCCCTAACTTGATTTGCCCGCACGTAGAATGCGGCCCCTTCAATCAATTTAGATCACATGCAAAGGAGAATACAACGCACCGGGAATTTAACGACGTGCACTGCAGCAATCCCGGTCAGACGCGTTGTGATGTCTTCTACGTCGACTAACTTCGCAGATATTACGAACGATAGGGTGAACCGCACGCACATTTCGGCATGACGTATATCATGCACGCGAATAGGAGTGATACTGGTTCGTGAAACGTTGGTCCTGAACATGATCTTTCTATGGGCTGATCGGTAACATTCTATTAATATATGATTAACTACCGACGTTAACTCCATGCGAAATCACATTCCAGAGGAAGACACACACTTTGACAGCGTTGGAATGCTGGTGAACTGCAACACACGATTTAACAGGCTTCAATAATCAAGGTATAGCTTTGGGACACTTTGGTACACAATCAAGGTATGCCTTTGGCACATTAGAACCAATATAATCCCTACTTAACTGAGGCTACTACACAACCAAAGATTATTTCGTCGTGGCTAATTCAGAGCATATGATTTCTTCTCATTTTATTACGTGATCATATTCCAGTTCTCTGTCTATATTAAACGCTCCATTTTTTTTTCAATATGCGTTTCTTTCTATTTCCTTATGCACATTTCTAAACCTTAGTTCCTTCAGTTAACTCGCTGTTCACTTCGCGTCGCCACGGTGCAATAAACCGGGCGCTTTTATCTCCACCTGTTTCCCTTCGACTACTCATACTCTTTATCTAGTTCTCTTTAATGTACACCGCCCCTTTGAGGGTTCCTTCAGGTTTACTCCGTACAATACTGCCCCCCCTTTCTTCCTATTCTTCCCCTATACCTTCCTCATAGGAGACGTTAAACGTCGCTCACGAGACAGCACTGGACATGAGTCATCATTCTGCACCCTGTCATTGTCATGACTCATCATAAGTAGCGCGCGCCTTGGGAGTCCAAACAAAGCGAACGTGTATGAAATAAACGAGTGTGTAAAGAATCAAGGTAGGGTGTAAAGAACTGTAACACCCTACCCTTGTTGTGGGCACATGGTTATTTTAGTATGAAAGAGCTGCACTAGACACTTTGAACCTGTTATGCTGCCGCACGCATTCGGTTATCAGAGAAAAAGGCGGCAGATGAGAGAATAAAAGCGGCGTCTGACCCGTCAAAGGACCATTCTCCAGCTAATGCCGCCGCTTTGTCAACGTGGCCTCGCTTAAAGATTCCCTGATTTCCCTCTTGAGCGTGACGCGGTGGCGGTCCTTTGACGATGAGCGACCGCCTTTTTTTTGACTTCAGGTGCCGCCGACTGAAAAATCCACGTGCGGACCATGACACTATCCAAGTCACGCTTCAAACACTGAGTTTAAGGGAAAGGGGATCCAACACGGCTGATTTGCGCTACAAAGATAAATGAGTCATGTCCCTATACAGCTCCTGTCTCAGCCTTTTCTCCATATGCACCTTTTTTTCACTACTATCACTCCTCCCCCTGTTTTACCCTGACGACACGCGAAGGTATGAGTCACGGCCGTGAGTCATGGTGGCTAGTGAACCATCTTCCACGTGAAAGGGGCGGAGAAGCTACATCGGATAGCATGGTGGGAGGGGGGCGAGGGGGCCTGTCTAGAGGTTAGCGTCTTCAGAGCACACTGATTGGCCGGTAGAAGAAAGGCGACTATGCAGAGAGTTCTCCATTGGAGAAGCGACATTCCACGTCAGCCAAATGAACAATGTAGATGCAAAGCAGCCAATTAGGGTACGCCCCCGGTATACCTCCGTTCCTGGAAAGGAAGCTTAAAAAGGAGGAAAATCCAGTGCATAACCTGAGTCGCTTCCAACCTACTCGCAAGACATCCGACACCAACCTAACTGAAAGACCAAATTTCCAACAGAAGGCAGGCGTCTTGAGTCTCCGGTCTACTGCTCCACAGGTAAGTCCCCTCCAGTTAACGTATATTTTTTCCTATTTCCTTTTTCTATATTTTTTTCCATTAAGCGTCTCAGCTCTGGCTGAACTTAGGGAGGGCAGTCTTTAAACACTTCCCATATCCTTCATGATAGGCCTGCTGAACATTACCAAAGGAAAAAAAAGTACTATATGTCTTTTCAAAATTCAACGAGTATAAAAAACAAGCGCATCTGTTCAAGCAGTATTACTCGCAATTTCTCTTACTGTGCCCAACTGTTGGAGAATCCCGTTACTGCTGATATGCTGATATTTGCGACAACTCTAGACAAGATGTGCTCCATCGCTCTCTTAAGGCATAGCTAATGTTACGTGTGCTGTTCATGCATTCTGAATGAAAATGGAGAGAAAAGAACGTCGCCATTCCTTGTGAATTATCCACCTGCCTGAACCACTGCCGGTTAATTATCTTCGTCATTCCATGAGAGGCAGTTGAAATATAAGATGTGAATCATTCAGTTTCCTAAAAAAAAAAAAACATGTCTTGTGATTTAGAGATCGCTCTATCCGATTTGTTGCACGATTAACAAAATTTCGAGACTTCGTATAAACACCCCCGTTTATGCCAGTGAAACATTATTTGCACAGCGATGCAATAACGCCACTAGTCTGTTAAGTACCTCGACTGCCCAAATAATCGAACCTCAACTGCGACAGGCCAATTGTCTTTGGAATTCCTCACAAGCTCAAAGATAACGTAAAATGCCAAGAAATGCACTTATTTCGCAGATAACAATTAAGAGAATCGCTTTACATTGTTTGTTTTTTTTTATCTCGGACAGTTCAACTGCCTTTTTGAATTTGGCATCGCGACCGCGCAAGGCCACCCTCCCCCTCCCTAAAATATATGTTGAATTCTTTCAAGAGAACACAAAAGCTTACCGCGAGGAGAGGCAGAGAAGGCCGAGGAACGTACCAATAAACGGTTATCTACTAGTACGAAAGAAAACGGAGAGAAAATATCACCATGGAGAGTCATTAGCCAGTAAACTCCGGGCCAGAGAGATGCTTAATGGGGAGATTTGGTCACCGTGTAGAGGTGAAGCCCAACCTAACTTAAGAGAACTTGGACAGCCTAAAATCTGAGTTCGAGCTCTAGATGTCGGTTCAGGTTTCCATCAGACGCCGTACCCTGCATAAAATTGCATGATTAAGGCCCAGTGAAATTCTGCCAGAGAGCCAAGCCAGACTTTGTGGTTCTTGCAGCTGTCAGTGAGAGTCACACAGTGTTAGCTAATATTTTTCAAAAACAATGAAAAAGAAAATTGGGTTTCATTGACATATCGCCGCATTTCTTGACGCAGGCAATGGAGCCACGAAAGTGGAGTGCATGGACGCACGCAAATTACTTGAAGAGGATGTGTCCCGTGCAGTTCAATTCCACTCAAAGGGCATACGCCAGGCTGCAGGAAACGAAGACGATACTGACCAAGCAAGGCGCCGACATGATGGCACCGTGTAGCGGGAGAGGACTCCAGGACTGCGACGTGCTCAAGCATCTCAGTGCGTGGAATTCCATACTGGCTGCCATTAAAGTGCACATGAAAGAAGACGTCGCCACCGGGGGGCTAGCCGTTTATTTCCCAATCAAGACATTCGAGCTCCGGGAAACGACAGCGCGCATACAACGAGCCGTTCTTCTCCTCCACTGGCTCCTGATCAGGCACCCCTGCGTGGTGATGATCGAAGTGGAGGACTGGGGTGTGTTCGAAGACATTGACTGGTTCCGGCTCTTCTGCGACGGCGTCCAGGGGTGCCACAGCCTGAAAATCTTGCGACTAAATGCAGACATCGGAGGAGTTCCCTTCTACGGGCGGCTGCTCAAAGCGTGTGCCTCTCTGCAGCACTTAGAGCAGCTATCTTTCGAGAGGTTCCGTGATGGGCAGCACGTCGACAACACGGTCATCCTTGCTGCAGTGATTGGACGCAACAAGAACCTCTCGGTATTTAAGGTGGACGAGTTCGCCGCCGTGCCTGGACGCACGTGGACTGTTCTTCGGGCGTTGCAAAAGAAGCAGTTTTTAAGCCATCTGGCACTTGACGTCACCTCTTTCACCATAGCAGAAGCAAGCCTCTTATCGCAAATGTTAAACGAGAACAACGTGCTGAAGTGCTTGCACCTAGAGGCTAAGTCGCCCGCCGGACAAGTCACGTGGAACTATGTCGCGTCGGGAGTGAGGAACGCAAAGGCGCTTGTAGAGTTGAAGCTTGTTTGCTGCAATATGCACACATGCGACCTTTTTCTTCTAGCTGATGCCTTAGTTCGGGCCCAGACTGTAAAAACACTCATTCTCCTCGACAACTTGCCAGTGCTTTCATCGCCCCCCGGATGTACCAGCGAAAAAGCTAAGGTAGCGCAAGAAAGCATTCCTAGGAGCATCCATCCCTTTATTTATATGGTTCACAGACTCCTCTCCTTGCGAAGCCTTACATTCGACCTGCTGCGTTTCGCGCCCGAAGACCAGCGTGCATTCCTCAAGGCCCTTGCTCGCAACGAATCTGTTCAGGAAGTCTGGGTCATTCCATGGAATCAAGGATATCCAACGACTTTATCGCGCATTGCAACTGAAACTGGCACAGCCAGCCGCATCCACACGAGCCGAGTTTTCATGGAGGAGATGAACTTCGAGCAGCTGCAAAGAGGGCTTCGTGTCGAAGAAGTGACCTTCGAGCTTAAATCAACATTCTCTAACACTGAGATGCCAACCGTGCATGTATGCTACGATGTCACGAGCGCACTCCACCACATAACGACCATGAACATCTCAATAACAGGAGGCATTATTGAAGTCAGCGCAGCCAAACAACTCGCACTGTACCTGCAGAGGACGAAATGCCTCGAAGTACTCACACTGGACCTCAGCGCTAACAAGGAAGCATGCATGCATCTCATTGAAGCTATATCGCGTAACACCTCCATCACAGCTCTCGGGGTGGAGCGTTGGTGTCACTCCAGATCCAATGCAGTGGTACTGGCGGACATTGTCAGTTCGAGCAAGAGGATTCATACCATGAACTACCACCGGGAAAGCATGGTTCCCTCAAAGGCCTTTTTCGAACGGCTCTCCGATTCCATAGAGAGCAACTTCACCATCGCCAGCGTGAGCACGTTTGAGCGCAAGGAAGACGCCAAGAAATGGGCGATCATCCAGAACGTTGCGACTCGGAACTCCACATTGGTGGACAGAGCCACGCGATTTGTCGCCAATCTCTCCTTCGCGAAGATCGACGCCGAAGCTTTCGAGCTCGTGGCTTCGAGCCCTCTTCTACGCTCGCAAGTGCAAACGCTGGCCGCCGTAGAGAAGTGCGAGGCTGCAAAAATGATTCGCCAAGCAATCTGGAATCTGAAGGACATGGATGTCTTATGAGCATCACCGGCGTCGTCAGGGAGAGTGTCGTCTGCGAAGAGAGCAGGGACGGCCGACCTCGCCTCGACACCCTTCCTCCTGAATGCTGGCATGCCATTCGACGATACCTCAGCGTAGCGGATGTGGTGATCAATGGGCCCACTGGTAGCTAGGGTTCCCTCATTTGTACGTTAGATGCAGCAGCGTTCAAACAAACAAGAAAGCAGAGACGATGCAGCATTAATATTTCCTACGTGGCATGTCCTACATTGTATAGATAGTGTCTCATTCCCATACAAATAGTGCTGGGTAACTTTGAAGCTAAAGGGTGATATACCGCGGGATGTTTCTTAGGAAAGTGTACATGATTTACGTAAGATATATTTGGAGATATGCACTGTCTTGGCCATAGCTTGTTACTTAATATTATGGGATTGCGTACTTTAAAGAAAGAGCTCGAGCAGCGACGTAATTAAGCCCTATAAAATAGCCGGTATCTGCGTCAGAAAGATTGTTCAAAATACTGTGCCTCATCTGAATATCGAACTTGCGTTGTTTACGTGTTTTGAGCGCTCTGCATTTTGTGGCTGTGGACCCTCTCTGGAACCGAGATGAAGTGTCTCCACATCATTGAGGTATTTTCTTTTGTATCTCAGTGATATGTTTTTTCATTGCATTATTTTTACCAGACTTCTTTCTTTTTTATTGTAAAATGTTCATTTCTCGTCTACACTGAATAAATCCACATTGACTTCTGGCTCATGTGTTCGCTGGTGGACGAGTGCGACCAATATAATTTTGACAGCGCGAAAGTATGCGAGTACTATTCTTTGGCAAGAAACGGTAGCAGCCGCATTTTAAGTAATTTGCCTGTTTGCTTCGTTGGTACACCCACTTGACAGCACAGCTCAACATTTCATATCGTCCATAATGGCTTAAACATGCTAGTTCTGTGTATGACTTCCATGAAACTACTTGACTTTCCGTCAACGTATGAAGCCACGGCACATGAATATGCATTTGAAACGTCTGCTGCTCATTATTTCGCACTTGTGAAATCTTGTGATAACTATTCCTTGTGCATAAGTGGCTTTGGCCGTGGAAGAAATACGTCGTTCTCGTTCGTTCTACGTCAGTGTGGGTCTTCTTATATAATACAGTTTATATTATGCCTCGTTATTTTATTTCTGTTCCTATGTAAATTCATTTGCTTCGATGTATGCACTGTATTCCCTCCGTTCCTCACCATTGTTCATTCTCATGTTATTGCATTCGCTACTGTGAAAGCAACGAGTGATGTTCATGCAATAAATGTTCTTCATTACCCATCGAAATTTCCACTGCCTCCTTAATCAGGCGAAAGTATTAGGAGTTTGTCTGGATGATTACTCTAGCGACGCCCTTGCACTAAACTATACGCCGCCTCGTAAACACAAATATAGCAAATATTCCTATTTGCGATCCTTTCTACAGATATAAAACGTAAAAGGAGCTCTGCTCTATGAAGAAACTCTGGCATTGCTCTTTAAATTTTCACCATGCCGTGCTCCTCGCATGGGTATTATGTGACTCTGTGGTGGCTGCAGTATTCCGACTGTCCAACCTGCGGGAAAGCAGCTCCTTTACTTCCACTAATTTAGTACACGGGTGTCTGATGGACTTACACCAAATACATCTTGATCTATAGTACTGGTAAAAGCTAAGGTAATTGGAAACGCTCCGGGCAAAAATTCACTACGAGCGCAAAGCCATGCACATGCAATCGTGCATTTGCGACGTGTGCCATGGGTGCCAGCCGATGGACAACCCCTGGAGAGGCGGTTCTGAGGAAAGGAAAAATCGCGCTATAGTGTCTGTAGTCATCCCTATGCACTGTAGCATTCCAGCGGTTATTACATACGCGCGGCCAAGAATAGCTGTCCTTTTTTTTTTTTTAAGAAAAAGTCTGCTCTCTCTGTACCCTTCTCTTGAGGTTATTGAGGTATATTGTAGTAGCATGGGCTTGTTTTAACACTGCATGCAGACGAGAGATATGTATATATAGTCACCTTCAGCTCTATACTTTCACTCATTATTACCCCCTGTAACAGAATGCAAAATGTTCATCAATATTTGATGCACTTTATTCTCCCTAACAAGAACAACAAACGCGATGAGGACAACAAACCATTGCCCTGTAAACTGCTCACCGTGCACATCGTATGTGGCATCTTTTACGATGTCGTGAATCACGCATGTGGGCCTGTACTGGTTAAAGGGGTCCTGAACCACCGCTCGGGCTTGGTTTTGAAAACGCCTGGGTGTGTATTGAATGCCTCTCAGAAATTCACAGTCGAAAGTATTTTTCAAAACGGTTTGTTAGGAGCGAAGATATCGCGGCCGGAAAACTTCCCTTTCCAGTCCTGTCTCTACTCTGCGGAATAGAGGGTACAGAGCTCCTTAGGGCGGTGTCGAAGGAGGTGCCCCGCCCACCGCTTTACGTCACCAGACTTCAGCGACGTGTCAGAGTGGCTGACGAAAAGCGCGCGACTACCGGGGGCTGTTTCTTCGCAGCGCGCTTGTGGCCGCCTGCTCGCTTCGCGCCTGGGCTCGGTCGCATGCTGTCGCGGTCACCGCATTCTTTTTTTTTTTCGATCCTCCGAAGCTTTGTTTTCGTTCATCACATACGTTTAGGCTCGCAGGTGTGAGCGTTTACTTTGTCAGTGCGCTGCTTGTCGTCGATATTGCGCATAACGCGGCGTCAGGACAAACAGCGCAACTACCAACGCTGCTCCACCTTGTCCTGCATAACCCCAAGTTAGTTAGTTGTTGATTAGTGATTGTAGACGGGATAATCATGCTGTCGGGCTCGAACGTGACTACTATGACTCGAAAGACGACCTTCACAACTCGGACCCTTGCCGACAGGTTAATGTGGAATAAGGTGCGTTGACATGCGATAAGATGGATGGATTGATTTAATGTGTGAATACACTAGTTCAATTTTAACAGTGAAGCTGTTTAAGCTATTGGTGAAACTGGGAAATCTGCCGAAAATCCCGCTATGTAATGCTAGCATAACACTACCACGCTGTAGTAAAGACAGAGCTCGCTGGAACTATTTAGGTAAGGCTAAGTCTCATTCAATGAAGCCTAATTAAGATTCCTAGGACTAGTTAGGTAAGGCTAAGTCTAATTCAAAGGAGCCTAATTAGGAATAATTAATTGAAGCCTAGTTCAGACTGGACTAATTCAACTAAGCCAAACCAAGCCAAACTGAACTAATTAAACCTGAATCGAGCTATGACAAGTAAGTCACACCTAATTAAGCGGTGATTTATAATTATTTAGCCATGATACCAATAAACCATATCTAATTAAGGTAAATCTAATTATGCGAAGCCTAATTTAGCTGATATGAACAAATCTAATCTAGTGTAAGCAAGCTTCTAATTAGACCGTGTTTAATTAAATAGTACTAATTAAATCACGCACAGCTACGCTATTACTACTTAAGTCGAACCTAAGCTAGCACTTATTAATCTAAGGTAAATTATGCTGACTTCAAGATCAAGCCTCATTAAGTTGAGACTAAACATTCCAGGACTAATTAGGCTAACACTGATTAAATCAGGCCTATTTCAAGCAGTATTCATCAAGCGATACCTAATCAAGATAATATGTCAAAGAACAGCGTAACTGGGCCTGTACTAATTAGGCCATGTATAATTAAGATATGACTAATTACCCCAAGCATAATTATATCATGGCTAATGAATACCAGCGTGTTAAATAATGTATTATTAGGTATAAGTTAATTATACCGAGTTTAATTAGCGTAACACTAATTAGGCCCTGTCTAATTAACTTAAGACTAAGTCAAGTCTCAGTAAGCTCAGATTATTAACTTACGTCAAATTAAGCCAAACATTACAGACGTAATATTTCATTCGAAGCTAATTTACCTTAGTCAACCCTAATCTGCTGTAATGCTTAATTCACCCTAATCTAAGTCTACCGGAATCCGCTCTATAATATGCCATAGTCCACCTTAATGCACCTTAGTCTGTCTTACTCCACCCTAATGCGCCTTAATGAGCTCTAATCCACCCAAGTACACCCTAATCAGGCCTAGTCCTTGACAGGCCTAGGCCTAGACAGCTACGCCCTCTGGGGCGTAGCTGTCTCCGGGCTGGCAACCCACTGGCTTGTGCAAACGCTCAAGAAAAGGGTCCCTAGCATCCAAATGTATAGGCAAAGAAGAAAGACAGTGAAGAAACAAGAACATAGTTTCTAGTGAAACACAGTACTTACAACAATACCTATGCCATCAACACGGGCGCCGTTTTTGGTAAAAGGGAACAACTCAAATTAGGTATTTCAGCAGTGGAGTATTATCTCACGTCAAGCACGCTAACACCGGTCCCTCATTGTCGGCACATGTTTATTTCTTTACGAAATACCTGTACTAGGCACATTGATCCTTCTGTCACGTTACGGCACGCATAGGGCTACCATACTCGTGTACCGTTCAAGAAAAATGCGGCATCACCTCGTCGAAGGACTCCCCTCCAGCCAATGCTTACGCTCTGTCAACGTCACGTCGTGCCAGGCCATGGTGCACCTCCGTGCCGCACTCTGATTTCTCTCTTTAGCGAGGCGCGGAGGCAATCTGCAGCGACCTCACGTTGACTTAACGGCACCATTGGCTGGAGGGGAAGCCTTTGACGAAGAGACGCCGCTTTTTTCTGCACTTCGTGCGCTTGCGACAGATATAGACCACGTATGGGCCATGACGCATATCACGGCATAGGAAGCCCGGGAAACCACCCCTACAAGGACACCCTGATGACACTATCCAAGTCACGCTTCGAACGCTGCTTTTAAGGGAAAGGGTATCCAGCACGGCTGATTCGCTCTAGAGGGATCAATGAGTCATATCCTTATACAGCTCCTATCTCTGTCTTTTCTTCATGTGCACCTCTTTCACTTATATCACTCCTGCACCTGTTTTACCATGACGACTCGCGAAGGTGTGAGTCATGGCCGTGAGTCATGGTGGTAAAACAGGTGGAAACGGTAAAACAGGTGGACAAAACACGGTAAAACAGGTGGACGAGTAATGACAACCATGACTCAAACACTCATGACTCATATGCTTATGGCTAATACGCTCATGACTCATACGGTAATACGACTCGCGAAGGTATGAGACATGGCCGTGAGTCATGGTGGCAAAACAGGTTGACAAAACACGGTAAAACAGGTGGACGAGTATTCACGACCATGACTCAAACGCTCATGACTCATATGGTTATGGCTAATACGCTCATGACTCATACGGTAATACGACTCGCGAAGGTATGAGTCATGGCCGTGAGTCATGGTAGTAAAACAGGTGGACAAAACACGGTAAAACAGGTGGACGAGTAATCACGACCATGACTCAAACGATCATGATTCATGTGGTTATGACTAATACGCTCATGACTCATACGGTAATACGACTCGCGAAGGTATGAGTCATGGCCGTGAGTCATGGTGGCAAAACAGGTTGACAAAATACGGTAAAACAGGTGGACGAGTATTCACGACCACGACTCAAACGCTCTTGACTCATATGGTTATGACTAATACGCTCATGACTCATACGGTAATACGACTCGCGATGGTATGAGTCATGGCCGTGAGTCGCGGTGATCACCGCGGAATTTACCTGTTAGGTGCGGTGTATACCATTTGTACACCCGCTGTCCCCGCCTCCCCACGCCATGCAGTACAGAAGCGTGCGTACTAACGGCAAATATTTTTCTTAATGCTAAACAGATTATCGCAATAAATGGTGAGAAAACTCATGTGCCACAGAATGCAACTACAAGCGGTCCAGGCACTGCATATTAAAGGCGACGGCATCCTATTCCCACCGCCACGCACAAAGCAGTGACAACCAGCAGCGTTTCTGCACTCTGGACAACACCGTCTGACTCACCCTTCATGGACGACACAGCCCACAAAAGCGACCACGGATCTGACGCTGTCAATCTTCGATGCCACTTGATTTCCTGCTATAGATATCTGTGGTGTTTTCTTATGGGGTAGCCACGAACACAAATTCAAAGACAGGTGGATGATTCGGATAGGCGGTGTTTATATAGAGAGACGGCCGCACAGAGCGCAGACAGACGAGACGTGCAGGAAGCTCTCTCGACCAACGTCTTAACCTTTGGAGCACGCGACCAAGCGCATATGAGCTCTTATTTATTTATTTATTTATTTATTTATTTAGTCTTATCTAAACCCACATCATATCGCATATACTTGCACCGCCGAAATTGATCTCTCACATTGGCAATGGACGAAATCAACGCACCTATACCATACATATCATCATACCAACAACCACGCTGTTCGACAACACCTCCCAAACTGAACCTCAACACCTTCACATGTGCATCTATTTCGATACGTGCGCCTAAACATGTTTTACCTTTACAGTTACGCTCTAAATTTGCAATACACTACAGCTATATTCTTATATTCTAAGCGGCATGTTTATTCGTCAAAGGTTCATCGGCGGGGATTCGTTTGTGGCGCTTCACGATCATGAACTCTTTAACATTTGTTCACACTATATAAAACAAATGTGTAAGAGTACACTTGATTCAATAGCTAGGAGTATTCGGCATGCTCTGTAGTAAAATAAACATCATTGGCCTAAGCGTTCACATGGCGGTGTGTGCGGCTGCCAAAGAAAGCAATCGTTGATCCGGATTCAGATTTCGGAGTCCGATTTTCACATACACACTAAAAGGAAACAAGGTGACATATTGGTATTGCTGGTGGATGAACAGGTGGGGCTATATCCTGGACTACATTATCAGCTAGTCAGTACGTCGAAGTGTTATCTCCAAACGCCGGCCGCTTGCTCTGCATAATGGCATGTTTCGAAAAAGAAGAAGTATAGTCCGCAGGCGTGAATTTCCGTAATGCATACTATATGCCACCGGCCTCTCGTCGAACAACACGCACCTTCAGAAATATAGCGTGCGTAACGCTATTCATTTGTAGACCGTCAAGCAGCGCCTTCAATGCTGGTCTAACCAGGTGAAAGTTGTGCGTCATTTTCTGCCTTAAGCATTAAGGGAGCAAGCACACCGCCCATCTTTATTTAACGAGGTTGCCTGCAGTACCACACAGCACTGGTACGCTCGAGGGCACGGGTTCGATTCCGGCAGCTGCATGCGGCCACATTTCAATGAAAAAATATTGCAAAAACACATGCGCTATATAATTTATGATCACAATATTATAGTTAAAAGCACTCGATCAAAATAATTCCCGATTTCCTAAGACGTGTCCTATAATCACATCATGGCTTTTGCACGCAGTACCTTATGAATTAACCTTTTTTTTTTTTTACGGACAGATACAGAAAGCTAGAGAATATCCGTGAATCATTCATATACTAACACAGCCGCATATTGTCACGAGCCTTCAGAGGTACTTCGGGGCATTATTGGTAGAAGAGGGGGCTGATACTGGCAAAGCGCGTCCGTCGAGGCTGGCTATCGAGCGGAAAAGGGCGCGCGATCTTCTTCCTCGTTTTTTGGGACTGCATCTTCTCTTGCCCGCGACCCACTACATGCAGGTGGCTATATACTGAAGGATTCATGCGCAAGACTACGGCCATCCCACACTGCTGTCAAATTTGCTTTAACCCCACCATTGTATAAATTGCTCTGCATAGACCCATCATATCTTGTGGATGTTCAAACATCTTACATCAGCGTCACTCCATTCTATCACCAGATTTTGCAGCATTAAATCATAACAACAACGACGATGTGCTTGTGTCGCCCGACGCGGACAGCCGCTACTTGCCGCGTGCTGAAATAGTCTATTAATTTCAAGCGCCTCGCGCACTAAGTCCTACAATTTCTGAAGGACAATTAGCTATGTGTGGCTGCTCGGTTGCAAATTGATATGATTATGATCCTCGGTGGAAAGTGTGCGTTACTCCTTGTAGTTTCTTCAGAATTGCGTCACGATGCCGACTCCTCCAGTTCTAACGCTGGAGGCACCACATGTCACAGCCACGTTGTTACACCATAGAATAGGCAGGACCAACCATGCAGGAAAGCAAAATGCCACAGCTTGATTCTTTTCCAAGCTAGATGCATTTCGACCGAACCTAAAGGCGAAATATATAAAGCAAACTGTTTATATGTTCGCGTTGAACTGCAGATGAAAGAACTTGCGGTTATGTCAGTAGCCTCTGAAGCAAAGAGCTATGGCTTCCTTCATATCATCAGCATTGTTTCAGTATGTTAAGTACAGCGATACAATTGTTCTTCATTGATGTAACATAAGCAAATGTTGGCGCATAAATAACGCCTCGGCTGGTCTCTTGAGCGGGCGGGAAGTACATCTGACAAGGTTCAGTATGAGAAACAAAACACGAAAACTGAAAAAAAAAAGAATATAATTCTGTTTTCAAGAACATTGTGAGACTTTAGAGGAAGGGCAACATGAGTCATCGCCGTGGAAGCTGCAATTGACGCGCTCGCGTATCATACCGAGCTAACCGTGCAGTACCTCAAATAATTAAATGGCGTACCGTTCTAGCAACCCTGAACTTGACGAAGTCCCCTCTCATCCCCGTTCGCAGCCCATTGTTTCCGGGAATAACACTGCGCAATGCACACCATTAAATCCTATCATATTTACCATGTTCTCGCATCTGATTTGCCCGAACGGCGAATGCGGCCCCTTCAATCAATTTAGATCGCATGCAAAGGAGAATACAATAGGCCGGGAATTTAAGGACGTGCACTGTAGCAATCCCGGTCAGACTCGTTGTGATGTCTTCTACGTCGGCTAATACGGAGACATTACGAATGATACGGACAACCGCACGCACATTTGAACATAACGTATGTCATGCACGCGAATAGAAGTGACACCTGGTTCGTGAAAGGTTGGTCCCAAAAATGCATATTGCGGGGACTTGTTAGCGAACGTACCGGTAATATAGGAGTAAGGAGCAATCGTAACTCCATACGAAATGGCATTCCACAGGCTTCCACTAGCGTACATATTATCCGCGGAGAAACGGTGACAAACAAGGAGCCTTTCACACACACGCACACGCGCACACACACACACACACACTGACAGCGTTAGAATGCTGGCGAACTCGCAACACACCCTCTAAAGGACTTCAATGATCAAGGTACACCAAACTCGCCTAAAGAGTGGTCGAATATCGACTCGCATAAGGGTTTGCGCAATGCTCGAAGACACAGCCCGTCGGAACATTAGGACCTATACAACCCCTCCTAAAATGAGGCCACTACACAACTATACCTTATTTCATCGTGGCTAAATCGGAGCACATGATTTCGTCCCTCTCTATTCTTCATCGCATGCAGTTCTCCTTATGTATTAAACACTTCATTTCTTTCAATTTTGGTTTAATTCCCTTCTGCTTCGCACACATTTACATTTTTCTTCCTTCATCAAATATGTTCGTTCGCTGTTTATTTCGCGTAGCCACGGTGTAGTAAACAGGGCACTTTTATCTCGACTAGTTTCCCTTCGACTACTTATAATCTTTATCAAGTTATCCTTAAAAAACACCGCACCATTGAAGGTTCCTTCAGGATCACCTACAATACTCCCTCCCTTTTCTTCCAATTCTTCCGCTATCTTCCTCATAGTCGCCTTTCAACGTCGCTCGCGAGATATCACTGGGCATGAGTCATCACTATTCTCCCTGTCATTGTCATGACTCATCATGAATACCGCTTGCTTTCGCGAGTCCAACAACGCGAACTGTATGAGAAAAAGAAAGAAAGAAAGAAAGAATCCAAGTGTATGTGCAAGCAACAAACACAAAGAAGGAACAAGAACATACTTTCTAGGCACCTATGGCTCAAATGAAGGCGCTGCTCTTTTAAGATACCGTAAATAAGTTGTTCCAGCAGTGGAGGATTATCTTACACGCTAACAGCACGCTAAAACCGTACACGCATTGTCGGCACATGTTTGTTTCAGTATGAAAAACCTGTACTCGGCACTTTGAAGCTGGTTTTACGTTACAGCGCGCATGGGGCTACTGTACTCGGCTAAAGTTCAAAGAAAAACGTGGCGTCTCCCCGTCAAAGGACCCTTGTCGAGCCAAAGGTGCCGCTTTGTTAACGCGACGTGGCTACCAGACTCTGATTTCCCTCTTGAGCGCGGCACCTGTTTCACCTCTCTCACTTCCTCACAAAAGGTACCTAACACAACCCTTTGAGCTACAGGCATCAATGAGTCATATCCCTATACATCTGCTACCTTAGTCTTTTCTCCTAGTGCACCTGTTTCACCCCTCTCACTTCCTCACAAAGGACACCAAACACGACCCTTTTGAGCTACAGGCATCAATGAGTCATATCCCTATACATCTACTATCTTAGTCTTTTCTCCTAGTGCACCTGTTTCACCCCTCTCACTTCCTCACAAAGGACACCAAACACGACCCTTTTGAGCTACAGGCATCAATGAGTCATATCCCTATACATGTCCTATCTTAGCCTTTTCTCCCTGGGCACCTGTTTCACCTCTCTCACTCCCTCACTCCCTTTACCCTGAAGACTCGCAAAGGTATGAGTCACGGCAATGAATCACGGCCAGTGAATCACCTTCCAGGTAGAGAACGTTCAAGAGGGAAAGGGACGGTGGAGCTGCATATGATAGCCTGCGGAGAGCGGTGAGGGGCGTGTCTTGAGAATATCGCACTACGCGATATCGGCTAACTGGCTGGCATCTTCAGAGCGCACTCATTGGCCGGTTGAAGAAAGGCGAGTATGTAGTGACTTCCCCATTGAGAAGCGAGATTCGACGTCACCCAAATGAACAATGTAGATGCAAAGCACCCACCTTAAGGGCGGGTCCCTGGTAACCTTTCTTGCCATGGAAAGGAAGCTTAAATAGACGGAAAATCCAGTGCATGAGTCGCACCGAGCCTACTTCCAAGGAACCAGACATCAGAGGAATTGGACCAGCGAATTTCCTACAAGAAGTAGGCGTCTTGAGACTTCGGCACACAACTCCATAGGTAAGTCACGGCCAGTTAACCTATATTTTTCTATTTCCCTAATTGTTTTTTGTTGTTATCATTGAACGTCTAAGTTCTGACGGAATATTGGGACTGCAACCTATCAATGCTTCCCATAAAATTCATGATAAGCCCACTGATCCTCAGCCAAGGAGAAAAAAGTACCGTAGCAGTCTTCTGGTAATTAAATGAGTACAAGGAATTCGTAAGAAGCACGTCTCTCCATGTAGTGTTGCTAGCAATTCTTCTTACTGTTACTCATTAGGCCAGTATCGTGTTACGTGTGACATGAGATTAGTTTCCGACAATTACATACAAGTTGTGTCCCTTTTCTTTCTCAAGGAATAGGTAATTTTACGTGCGCTATTCATAAATTCTGCTTGCAAAACGGAGAAAAAAAGAACATCCCGAATTCCTTGCGAATAATCCGACTGCCTGAACCACTGCTGGTTCATCACATTTCTCAGATACCATGAGGGACACTTCTAATACAAAATGTGCATCATAGAGTTCCAAGCAATACTAAGGAACAACATGTCTTCGTGCCCTACGTGTCGGCCTATCGATTCGTTGCATGATTAACGAAATTACGAAACTTCACATAAATAGACCAGGTTATTGCGAGTGAAGTATGGTTTCCACAGTAATATAATTACGCCGCTGCTCTGTTAAGTACTTTGTCTCCACAAATATCCGTACTATAGCTGTGAAAAACTAATTATATTCAGGAAATCGTCACATCTTCTAGCAGAATGTAAAAATAGCAAGCAAGAGCCTTCACGTGTGGAAGTCCATGACTGCTGTTTTTTTTTCTCTCATGGATTTAAAATTTACGCCAGTGATCCATGAGGCGCCCGTTCCCTTCTTTTTAAACCCCGTTTGGAGCAGCGCGCAATACCTTTTCTAGTTGCACGAAAGGTTATAAGAAAACCATGCAATTAAGTAAGAAAAAGAAACTTCTTGTGGAACTGCACATTTACAGAGGCGTTATAATAGGGACACCACAGCCGCACACTTATCTGCATAGCCAGCCATGATTTAAACTGGGAGGTGATACGTTTTGTGCGCTATTATATTCATCGGGCTTGAGTGAGCTAGAATAGTTCTAGGTTGCTCTAATCGGACGGACGGATGAGAGCCGCATCAGTTGCTAGCGTGTTCGGAGATGGCCCGCGGGCCGGCAAATTGTTCATTTCGACTCCAGGCAGTCGTTTGAAAGGCTTGAGAGCAACGACGTCGAATAAAAGCAGCAAACGCACTTATTTCTTTCGCAGATAATAATGAAATCAACGGCTCTGCACTCAGTTTTATTGATCTAGGGCGCTACAGCTGCAACACTGAATTTTGCTACGGGACCCAGCAACGTTGCAACCCAGCACCGACCCCTAAATACTCGTGGAATTCTCTCTCGCCCCAGGAGAGGGGGTAGGGAGGGGGGGCGGCTCTTTCCCTGGGGCTTTACGGCGGTAGCCTTTTCCAGTGCAAACAAAAGCTTAATCGCAATGACAACAACAGTTACAATCAACGGTAACTCCACTCCTACGGGACAAAAAAAAAGAGGAGGGACATTGAATGATGATGAGTCATTAGCCAGTAAAACCTAGGGCAGTAGACACGTTCAGCTAGGAGATCTGTTTACCTTGCAGAGGTGATTCCGAATATTCTTTTTGAAAAACTAAAAACGCGCCTATAAATCGAGGTTTCGAGCTCTAGATCTCGGTTCAAGTTTCGCCCTAGACGCCGCAGCATAAACGTGCGTGATACAGCTTCAGACAAACTCTGTCGAAAAGGACAAGCGAGTCTTTGTGTTCTGGACGCTGTGACTGACAGTCGCACATTGTGATCATAAATTTTAAAAAAAATATGAAAAAGAACGTTGTGTTCCCAA